>OOFE01045508.1:0-12078 GCA_900323365.1 Monocentris japonica | reverse complement strand
ACATATCCTGCAGGGTTTGTAATGATTGGCCCAACGGTTGTTGACTTCGGTCTATTTATGTGCTGAGCCACGCCCTTTTTGAGGCTCACTGGTCAATATCTTGAAAACTAAATAAGATAATTTTTCAAAAAAATTAAAATGGTGGAAAATCTAGTCAGGTGGACTTTAGTGGTTCTTGAGGCTTTTTTGTAGAGCACATTGAGCTGGACTTGTGTGTCAAATTTCAAGTCAATCAGAGTCACAGTGTGAGGGGCGTGGCCTTTCCAAAATGGGCCTTAATTACAGCGCCACCATCTGGCCGATTGGGCTCATGTTTCTTGGGAAGCATTTGCACATCATTTCCAGTTGTTGGGCCAAGTTTCATGATTTTAGCTCATTCCAGCTCACGGCAATTTGAGCCGCAGCATAAGAATAATAAACTGGCAGGAGAACAATAGTGTTAAAACCCCTTTGGGTTTGAACCCTAATGAAAACAATCATTTTCTCAAGTACCGCAATTTGGTGACAGTGGTATGGAGGTGTTAAGTCGCTGATGACTGACTGACCTAAACTTGCTCCTGATACTCACTTCTTGCGCCGTGGGAAAAACCTGCTGTCTGCTTAGCCATTAAAATTTCTACTATGAGCTGTTTTTCAGACATTGTATGCTGTTTGTTATACGCACCTCCCTTTGCACTACCCAAAGTTTTGGAATTGGTTTTGCAACGTAATCCTTTGGGGCAGCTGCGCCTGATCAAAGTACGTCCACTAAAAGTGCTTGTTTTTGCCACTGACAGGCTCAGATTGTTATTGTTGTTGTCTGACAACATTACAGAAAGGATCCCTACAGAGATAGACTTTTGTTTAACCAGAAACAGAAGTCTCGCTCTGAAGTCTCGCGAGAGGTGAGTTGTTGCAGGAAGAGGACGGTTGGAAACGTGAGTCAGAGTTGGAGAGAGGAGTTTAGAGTTTACATAGAGGAACTGCTAGCAAGAATGTATTTCCCAAGTCACGGCTGAATATTTAGCTGATTTTGACAATATAGATGAGGCATTTGAATTCGATGGCCATCCTTTTTATTTGAGCCTGCAACAACTCACCGCTCGTGAGATTTCAGAGGGAGACTTCTCCTTGAGCGAGGCTTCTGTTTCTGGTTAAACAAAGGTCTATCTCTGTAGGGATCCTTTCTGTAATGTTGTCAGACACTTGGAATAACAATCTGAGCCTGTCAGTGGCAAAAACAAGCACTTTTAGTGGACGTACTTTGATCGGGATTATGGATTATGTTGCAGCCACTGCATCCCGTTTCGTGGCTGCCGACTGAGGCGATCTACTGGACCAATTCCGATACTTTTTGTATCTATTAGTCATTTAGACCCCAAAATATGTAAACATGGGGCCCAGTATTAAAAATACCAGGTTTAAAAATCCCGGAATTACCCTTTAACTGCTAGCTCACTGACAGGCCTGCTTATTATAGCAACTGGTAGCTCACTAGCTAGCTAACTTGCTTCCTTATGGAGGTATTTTTGTAGAAAAACACCAGTGAACTTGTATGTTGGAATATACACTTTGAAAATATTCACATAATAATGCTGTAAATTTGAAGTCACAGAAATTTTCTGCAAGGCATCTGAGAGGTTGCACCAGCAGATTTGAGAGGCTGTAGTCACTCAGTTGTACTTTCACATTCATTCACATCAAATCACAAGTTGCAGCTTCTATTGCATTTATTGTAAATCTTTTCTGTGAACACAATTGTGTGAATATTTTCCACTATGCAAGCTCTCAGGAGTTTTGTTCCAAAAATATCTTCGTATTTACTGCAGTTACTGAAAAAGACCCATTTGGCCCATGCAGAAAACATTACTGTTTTCTGACTAAGTTAATTAAAGTAAAATTACCTTGATGCTTGAGTTGCCAAATGTCACGATAGAATCGTCCTGAAATGGAGAAAAAAAAGATTGTTTCTTAATAGATCAGTATGGAACGCTGTTTGTTCCATATTTTAATGCCAGGGTGATCAAACTGAAAAGTACAATTATGAATCAAACAAGGACAGAGGTTTCACCAACAGAAATGACAGAAAAGAGAATAACTCAAGAGAATGAAAGCGAGAGAGACGCGAAGCAGACCGGCTCTCCGTCTCACTGTTGTACTCTGTGATGTGAACGCAGCGCTGGCAAAGATTCTTGTGCTGTATTTAAAAATGAAATAGATAGGATAAGAAACAGAAACAGATGGGGACAAATGACAGGTTTACGCTCTCTCTGTTGTTGTCTCGGTGCACAGTGTGCTCTCTGTAGGCTTTACTGTATCTGTGTCACTGACAGTGTATTTCTGAGTGATCTTTCTACAGTGGTTTCTACTGCTGGTAGGTCACTGGTGAAGATCTGAAAAGTCAGCATCCTCCTCCTTCAACAAAAGTTTTCGAACATTTCCAAACGTTCCAAATGATGTGAGTGGGAATTTTTACATGGCTAGGCAGTGCAAATTCATGGTCAACTGTAAAATCAGTAAAGTTTTCAAAAGGCTTTTTCAATGCATTGATTCATAAGCATTAATTCAAAGACATTCAAATGTATTTGGATGGAAACTACCTTTCATTGATGAAACAATGATTGTTTTTGGTCACACTTTATTTGGATAGTCCAATATTGATACCAGTACTTAGCAACAAGTGACTAAAATGAGTCACTAAAAGGTCAATACTGTGAGCTATTTTAAGCTTGGGTTAGGGTTAACCGTGGGGTTATAGGGTTAGTTTAAAGCCAGAGTTAGGGTAACATAGTCTGTAGAGGTGCAGCAAATTGGCATGCAACATTTTTTTGAGCACCTACTTTTGGCTGAATTTGTCCTCTAAATAAGGCCACCCGATAACAAGAGCCTGGTTAGGAAACCGAAAGTGACCTTGAAATTAAAGCTTTTTCAATTTCACAATTCAAAATTGTTGAATGCACTTTGTCAAGGTTGCATTCGAGGTAAGGATGCAATAATCCAACAAATTTTATGGTAGAATTGTTTATTTTCTCCCCTCAAAATAACTGATGACTTGTTTTGGCATGCTTTCTGTAAATAAATTGTCACTATCAGCCCAAGGCAGATGGGTGCTGTCCATGTAATCGTATCAGCAAAGCTAATATCTAAGTAAAGTCGTGAATTACTGTTTGAACTCACTACATGTCAAAAAGTATGAATAAATACTCAAGAAATACTGAGATGAGATGAAAGTAACTCTTCATAAAAGATGTGATACTAGAGTAATTGCATGTAGAACCCACCGCCACTGAAAATAAAAGAAAAGCGACCATACCAACTGGGTTGTACTTCCTTATTCAGAGTGGCTTGAAAATCAATCAGTGTGCGTTCACTCATGATATAACAATTGGTATTTATGTTGACTTGCAGCTGGCTCTTTCTTCTCTTCTGCTCACTATTTTATGTCTTTTCCTGACAATGCTTGTGGGGCAGATAAACAAGGAACAGAATAAAAATATTACAGATGGTTTGTGTCAGTCATAGTGTCCCTTAGTTAATGGAAGATGGAACATAGAAGATGTTATTTTCTCTGCTATCCCTGTTGTGCCCTCCTACTATGGATGCGCATGCGCACACGCACACGCACACACACACGCACACACACACACACACACACACACACACACACACACACACACGATCTGAGGCATGAGAACTGCAAGGCAGGCAAAAAACTCGCCTCTGGTCCTCTTCATCTTCTTCCCTCTGCTCAGCACCACAGCTGGGTCCTAGAAAACACATCTGAGCACTCTTAAGAGGTTTTTTTTAATCTTTGCTAAACTTTTAGCACATTTTGTTGCACTACAAAATGTTTTAAAATCCAAATAAAAGCAAAATGTAGTGTGAAAAAACATACATACCCTCGTTTCATTTTGGGCTAAATGAGGCACACACAGTATTTGTTCATTGTTTTGCATCATGCTACTCAGACCTTATAGATAGGTTGTAGTTATGGGTCTGGGATGACATGCTCTATTCCAAATTGATCTAATTCATCTTATTTTGCCAACAAAGCAAAGTTCCAGAGCTGGTTCCAGAGGGCTCTTAGCCGGCTATCTCTAGGCACATATTGTACATATTTACACTGTTAACAGCAGGGGAACAGATACAGTATGCAGTTCCCTTTAAAAGCCATAAGTAAGACAGGACTTACAAGTTGGGCCAGCAGATTTGCACAAAAATAAATTTCTACCAAAGGAGAATTATATCCTCATATTGGCTCTAACCAAATGTGATGGGTGGAAGTTGCATACCTCAGCATCTCGTGAACAGCTCAATGAAAAATGTGGCGGGGTATCGTACTGAGAGAACTCACTGGGGAAAATTGTAGAGCAAAAGTAATCAATTATCACACCTCCCACCGCATTCCCATTGCAGAGGCCCCTTGATTATTTAAGAGAATTAGCTATCGATCAGCTAAGTGAGTCAGCGGGACAGCCACCAGCCAGCTAGCCCGTCAGCAAGTGGGCCGATGACTATGCCCCGCCACAGCTCAGCTAAAACAAGTAAAGGCTGGTTAAGCACTCATCAATTTTCAGTTGGCAGCTGACTTATGATGACTGGGGAGGCATGCAGAAATCATCAGGTACTAATTATATATGGGAGGCAGGCAGGCCCAAATCAAGGTCAACTAACATTGAGGAGGCTTAGAAATCTCACGCCATATGCCAGACTGTTGAGATGCAGGGTGTGTACTGTGCTGGGTCTCTCAGTTCATTATCACCACTATCATGCAACAGGATGTCGAAGTTCATACCAGAGCAATTAGCCATGGTCATTAAAAAGATGCAAAAATACATTGAATGCATTGTACACAAGTGCTTTTGCTGAATGCTGAAACAATTTTCAACAATACATGTCTTCCTGAGTCAGATCCCATTATACAGTATGTCCAGCCAAGCTATTGCTTGTGCAAATTGTCTGGGAGAAGATTCACAGCTTCTCTGTGCCGATGGATTCTATTTGTGGGTATGAACATTTCATAGTCTTTTGGAAAGCAGACAGATCTCTTACAAAGGCAATGAAGATGCAATGAAAACATACACAACAAAAGTAGTGACTGAGACTTTGGTGACCAAAACAAAATGTAACTATAATCTCAAATTTTTTTCTCCATGCTCTGGAACTGTAACTTTATTTTTCTGACATTAAGCATTATATTCCCTTAGATACTGAAGATGGAAATGTCTGTAACAGGAAGCAGACAACCACCATTTATCATAGAGATCACTCAGAGAAACCTGAAGTGTATGAACAATAATGGCTAGTAACAGAGAGTTGAAAAGCACGTCTTGCGTGGAAAAAGCCTGCACAACACTCAAAGCAGCCAACTACTGAGGCTGAGAGACGAGGCTGATGGCTGCTGGTGAAGCCATTTGTGAGCATTTTAGCAGTTGTGGGTAATTAGTGTTTTGAATATCGCCCTGCTGCATCAAGCCCAGAGCTCAAAAGCATAATTTCAAAAGATATACAAGAAGACACACACCCACACACGCACACACACACACACAGTGTTACTGCACATTTATCTCAGCTGTTATTTTGGTGCTCTTGTGGATTGAGGTGCCACACAGTTTACCACCAATGTTCACACCGTGTTTCTATTGATAATTGATGTCCTGCATTATTAGCCCCTTTCTGTGCCATTAAAAGATCCTCAGCGTCAGTCTTTTGTGTCTCTAGGTCCCACTGCTCCTACGGTGCGCATCATGCTGTGGCTGAGGCGAGGAGCTGATTAAAATCTGCCACAGTCCAGTGCACCGAGGACACTCACAGTTATTTGGAGCCCGCAATGCAGAGGATGATACTACTTTTCTAGTGGCTCTCGCTGTCATCAAACCATTTACACCTTCTTTTCTTTCAATGTACACAAGAAGGGAAAAGAGAGGGCTTTTAAGGACTTCACAGTGAAAAGTACAGAATCTGAATCCATTATTCTGAAAAAGACACATCTGTACATATAGACAGACAAATAGCAGCAAAGTATGTGTTTTTTTGCATCGATGTGATTACATGGTAAATTACAAAGCAACCCATTACTACCTACGGTGAAGTAATTACGTGTCTTGCAGCTGAACTAAATTAAAACTCGCTTGTTGTGTGGTACTCAACAGAAAGACTGATGAACAAGGCTTTTGTGCACACAAAAACCTTGGACACCTACCTGGGGCAAACACTCAGTAGGCACCCAGACGGCAAACAGCTATGGCTTGCATGTCACTAGCAGCCCCAACCATAGGGAAACTACTATCAGTACACTTGGGACAAATCCTGGTAACACTTTACATGAACATGAGCTTCAAAACCACTACATTACATGTTCTTGAATACTGCCTTTAAGACATATTATTTGTGGCATAGCAGCAGGACAGTGTGCCAATTTATTGAGAAAAATAAATCACAATAATTGTCTATTTTAACCAATAACCATGCCTTTCATAACGCATTCATAACACCTAAACAAGCTCTACATGGCACATGACTCCATACTTGTCAGCTTTCATTATGTGCTCAGGCAATATGCCATCTAAGACTTAACATAGCAGTGGAACAGTGTGTCAATTTAGCAAGTGGAAATTCAAAAACCAAATCCCTTCGAGCAATTTGTACTGAAAAACATGAATTCAGATCAGCTATGAAATTTGTGAAGCTGTATGCACTTTGTGTTACCCACCTGTCCATGTGTTTCTCATCCTCTCCTCTGGACTTGTGCCTACAACCAAAGCTCAACCAATTATCTGTGACTGGCTTGCTGTATGTTCATCCCTTCTCCACCGTTTTGTTTGTTTGTTGCTTTTTTCCATGTTTTAAGGTTATTTCATGCCTTAACCTTGTGTAATTTATGTGCTCAGGTTCCAAGCGTGTCCCATGAGTCGCTGGCCTTTGACTAAGCTGCACTCTCATCCCTTTTGTTTGCCTCTGAGGAGCAGAGAAGACTACATCTCCTGTGCGCATTTAGCATGCCAGCAAAGCAGAAACACAGGCTTTCCATTCTAAATCTGTAACTAGCTCTTTGTGTGCTTTGCTAACCCAGCTGGATGTAGACTGCTGTCAAGACAGAGCCTATTCCCACTGGATTGTAAATGTTATCTCAAAATTCAAGATTCACTTCTTTATTTCCATAGCAACCAGGGCATGGAATTTGATTTGCCGAGCTCAACATTAAAAACACCACAGTACAGATATAATAACAAAACAGATGTTGTGTGCACAACTGCTAACTGTCTTCTAGGCTTACAGCAAGAAAATTATTTCACCTATATGACAATGTACAGGGCCACTCCTCAAGAGACGGCATCATGGGCATTGTTCAAAATCATTACAGATATCTGCACTGCTGCCAGCTGGGATTCACCTTATTAATTTTGAAGCTTTACTGCCTGGATGTATTGGCCCCTAGTGTAGCACATGCTATCTTAACTGTGACGACATATTGGGGTGTAACATATTTTTTCCTTTTAAACTTCTGAGTTTTTTGGGTGTGATGATAGATCCCCCCATAGCTATGCATTGTAGCAAATGTACCGAGTAAAAGCAATGAATATAGCACCTGGTCCCTGAGGGAGAGAAATGTACAATGCCATTGGCCCCTCAGACACTGCAAGTGAGCTCCATGAAGAGCAGCGTAGAACTGGTGAAATCAACCTCTGTATAGCACAGGGGAGGGCAGAGCTTCCCCTTTTAATATAGTTTTCACTGACCTCGCCGGCATCTTCACAGCATCAGGTCTTCAGCAATCATTGCTCCATAGCTCGATGTACTATGGAACCGGGGTTATACTCATAACCATTCTAAAATTGATTATTGATTACGTCAGAGTTAGGAAGCGGAAAAATCCTCCGTCAGATATGTTTACATTGCTATATATCACCAATCTGTGATGTTCAATGCCCCCAGAGAACTTGCCTGGACTTGTTGCATCCAGCCTTTGGTTTTACGTGTAGATGAAAGAGCAATATTGATAGCGATAGCAGTAGCACTGAGTTTACGAAAAACAGGTTACTTTGTAACTCTTACTGGGGGGTTAAACATTCTATAATAATTCACAAATAACGTTGATCCACACGGGACTGAAACCACTGAGTCACTCCAGTAAAAACTCTCTAGTATTACTAATGCCTTCTGGGCAGGGCTTATGAGTGATGATGAGTGCCTTAACTTGTTTAACCTCCAAGTGTCTCTGATGTGAGTCATCCAAACAGTCGCCACCATGCAGGTCATTTGGACCGGTAATGGTATGAGTACTATGCTCTCTGAGGTATTTCTTTCCTGTATTAGTCACCATTGTATTCCTGTCTCCTATTGCTATTATCTACTGCCAGACTGCAGTTTCACCTGTGTTGACTGATTTTAAGAGTTGAGCTTCGATTGACGTGTTTAAACTTATATTTATGGGTTGTGTATTTTGCCTTTTATTGTTATCTGTGGTGTATAGATAATTGTATTTAAACATATTTTAAAGTACTTTTGATACACTGTCCATGAACCAACTGAAGGAGTCTTATTTCATCATATGGAGTGATTTATAGTAGATTAGATTGATTTTTAAAAGTAGACTGGTCCCTAGTTCTCTTTTTGTCACTTTACGAGGGGCAGTAAGCATTATTGCTACAGTCACCATAATCACTGTAGCATTTACTTGGCTTGCAGTGCAGAAAGTTTGTAGTGGTATAATGTACTTGTGTGGTGTCCAGTCTTTGGTGGGTTTACGAGTAGAATCTCCTAGTAGCAAGCCGCCTGCCTTCACACTGCCACCATCTGGCGTTTTGTTAAAATACCTTCTTTTCCACACAACCAATCTGCAACCTAATGATGCATCTAATTGTGATATTAATGAAGAGATTATTGTCGGGCTAAATGGTTCGTTTTTCAGCCTCCTTGCAGCATTTTTCCTCCTTAACTGGGTAAGATACACCTGTCTTATCAGCCTAAATCACAAAGTGGGGGTGCAGTAGAGAAGAATGTCCCATCCCCCCTAAATGAAACACTATAGATCCACCATATTTGATCAAATGAAATCCTGGTGTTCTCCATCCACAGTAAGTAACAAATCAAAACCTACAAGCAAAATCCAAATGGTCTCCTAAAGAGCAACGAGCAACAATATTAGATCTTTTCCTCTATCATCTCTTTGGTTTCCTTTGGCATAAAGCCTCACAGACCGAAACATGAATGTGCTGTTTAGTGACGTCACATTAACTGATTTCTGGATATTTAAGGTACATTTTTTCAAAAATTATTATTCTCTGTTACTGAAAAAAAACAACCACATATCAGATTACAAATATTTACAGAAATATAGAAATATAAACAATATGCTCTGACACAGGTTTGAAGGGAAACAATAGTTTTATGGTGAGGTTTATTTTTGATAGGTAAATTATTGATGATTGTTGTAGATGATGTCAGCAACAACAGTTTCTCAACTGAAATGAATTGTTCATCTGACTTCATATACATTATCTTTTTGAGGAAAAGTAAATAAATAAACAAGTAATCTGTAAGAGAAAGTGACCTTCCCAACCCTGCCTGAAGATACAGTACCTTCATGCACTAAGTAATACAACTCTTACTTACTGAAACTGGATATTCAAACACCCACATACAGACAGAAACATTGGTTGTGGTTGTTGAAATATATGAATCAATTTCATATTTTTCATATTCCAAGCATTCTTTAAGTAATAATCTGAAGTAATAATGGAAGCCAGCATGTCCATCTGAGCACATTGGATCATGATAAAACACAAGAGGGAAAATGGTCTATTCAGAAAGTAAAATGTTAATAAAAAAGTTGTTTCCTTTCTTTTTTGAAGTTAAAATTATCCAGCTGGCTAGAAGTGGTCTGTTTGTATCACACACTGCTGCACATAATGTTGGCCTGTAGCTCCAACTCTCCAATGATTGAGCTTTTCACTCCCAGGCCTAAGGTTTTGGAATGACGGGTGAAGGCAAACCAACTTTGAGGGCAGATGCTAAACTTGTGATAAGGCCATCATGGACGAGAGAGATGCATTAATGGAAGCGCATCAGAAAAAAATAGCTTGTGGCTGTTTCAGAGATGATTTGCAATGTGGGATAATATGTCATGAGATGGGGGAAAATGACCTTGAAACTCTTAATGCAAAATTGATACCCTATTTTTTTTTATCTTATTTTACAGGAGTCTCATTATGTCATGCTGCCAAACATTGTGCCCTGCAGTTTAAATAACTACGCACCATCTCCGGCCCGTCTCATTGCCGCTTGCAGCTACCACCTTTAATTTATTTCCCGTGTAGCTGCAGAACAAAAATCCTCCATCAAAAGCAACCCATTTGGACAACAAATTTAGGCATGATCTGCTACTTATTGGAAATATGTTGCGTTCCCCTCTGTGTGGGAAAAAAGCAACCCAAGAGAAGTTCCTTGAGAGAGAGAGACTTTCTTTCTTTGTTATTTCTAGTCATGTGTAGTTCAATATTCCAATCATTACACATTATGCTACTCTGCCATGCCGAGACAGGACTGCACACAAAGCAGGAAGAGCCTAAACCTGCTGTGGGATTAAAAGCTAGCTTTGCATAGCTAAACAGTGCGAACCCTTGAAGCTGCCAGTCTTTTCAGTGTGCCAACCTCATAAATCAATACTGACATCAAATGTGACAGATATAGATTTAACAACTTCGCTTGGATCTCAAAGAAAAAGTTGACTTCAATATAGTTACCGTACTTCTGTACTTTCCTCTCTGGTCCCTCACCACAATAAGCCATTATTGACTGTGTCGGCTATGTGCGAATTCGAGTTTCTATTCTTTCCCTAATCTTCTCCCGTTGCTGCTTTTTGAAACCATCAGCACTTCTGGCAACTGCAGCTCCTTTTCTTAGGCTTAGTTAATATTATAAACATGTTATCTACTCGAAATCTCTTTCACACGCTCTTTCTCTCACTCTCGCTTTCCTGAAACTTGAATCATCCTTTAATAAATATGGGGAGAGGGAACAGAGTCCAGCGGGAGGAGAGGGAGGAGAGCGGGAAGAGATTACTAGAGCTGCTTGTAGAATTTTAAAGATCCATTATCTCAAACTGGCCTGATTTAATAAGCACTAGGGGACACTGGAGTATTAAATCTATCCATGCTTTAATGAAAAATTCACCTAAATTATGTCGTTTTCAACAGAACAGTCTTCCACAGGATACAGATTGAACAACTTGAAATAAATCAGGCTATAGGAGACATAGAGACATGAGAAGATTCCACATCAGAGAAAAAATGTCCATGTGTCTGTGTCAGCGAAGGTGGGAACCATAAAGTAATTGCTCCAGTCTTTCACGGTCACCTGTGAGGAAACTTTAATTGTTTTGCATCATTGACAAATAGTATGTCTTGTCAAGTGGGAAACATTTAAATCATACACGAGTCAACCCACTTGCTTGTTGACTGCTGTGCTGTCACATCTTTTGATCCTACCTCTTTCTTTCTTAGCCTTCACTGTATTCAGTGGACTGTCCACACTCATGTACAAGAATAAAATAGTCCTGTATTTTTAAACCTTGCACTAGATATACAGTACCAGTCAAAAGTTTGGACACACTTACTCGTAGAAGAGTTTCTCTTTATTTTTACTATTTTTACACACATTTTAGAATAACAGTATCATCAAAACTATGAAATAACATGAAAGGAATTATGCAGTGACCAAAAAAATGTTAAACAAATCAATACTATCTTAGATTTTAGATTCTTCAAAGTAGCCGCCCTTTGGCATTCGGCATTAACAAGCAAAGAAATTCCACAAATGAACTTTTAAAGGCCACAATCACTATGTGTGCTTTTAAAATAATGATTTAATCATTGATCTTCAACATTCTCCACCTCTCAATTTAAAATTTCAAGTTCTAAGTGAAAACTACTCATTGGGGGTGCATTTCAAAAAAAAAATAATTTTAATTTAAATTTTAGTTTTGAAAAGAAATTCATACATAGGGATCAACTTCACTATTTCTATTTGTCTAACAAACTAATTTCAAGCATTTAAGCATCAGCCTTTAGATCAAAATGTCTTTAAGATCATGAGAAA
>OOFE01045507.1:0-11841 GCA_900323365.1 Monocentris japonica | reverse complement strand
GTTGATGCCAGGAGAACGCTACCTACCCGAATGCATAATGCCTACTGTGAAGTTTGGTGGAGGAGGGATAATGGTCTGGGGCTGTTTTTCAGGGTTCGGGCATGGCCCCTTAGTTCCAGTGAAGGGTTATCTTAATACTACAGGATACGAAGACATTTTAGCCAATTGGGCGCTTCCAACTTTGTGGCAACAGTTTGGGAAAGGCTTGCTGTGGTGGAGGAACTCAATTGGCCTGCACAGAGCCCTGACCTCAACCCCATTGAACACCTTTGGGAGGAATTAGAACGCTGATTGCGAGCCAGGCCTTCTCGTCCAACATCACTGCCTGACCTCACAAATGCTCTTTTGGCTGAATGGGCAAATTCCCACAGACACACTCCAAAAGCTTGTGGAAGGTCTTCCCAGAAGAGTGGCGGCTGTTTATAGCCACAAAGGGGAGTCCACCAACATATTAATGCCCATAGTTTTAGAATGGGATGTCCAGCAAGCTCATAGGTGTCAGGTGTCCACTGATTTTGGCCATATAGTGTACCTGGAGCTGGCTGAGTTATGTGTGTGCGCGGGTTGAATTGTGATTTGTAAGGAGGGGGAGCCCTGGTCCAAAGAGCTTGGAGGACATATCACATCATGTGTTTACACATGACAAATCATATATTTCTGGCCTTCTATAATTTGCCATTACATAACAAAAACGTACTCCCAGAGTTATTCAGTCCCTTTGGATATCAATGTATTGACTTCTTTATCAGAAAAACACAGCTTTCAGATTTACTCAGTAAACTAATAGGCTCCAAGCTGTTGTGAATAAGTTTAAAGGTGCAAAGTTTGCTGACAAAGCAGTTTGCCTGCTAGTGATGGGAAGACCGACTCTTTTAACTAACTCGATTCTTTTGGGCCATCCAATAGAAGTGAATCGATTCATTATGCACTTATTGTGCATCCATCTGTAGGTATGAACTGGATGACATCCGCAGTATCAGCAAAGTCTTTCATACGAAACAATCTGTGTTTTCGTAAATACCTTTCAGGGATGCCAAAGACAAAACAATGCTGTGTTTCACAGCCAAAACCCGCAGTATATCGAGGTGTTTCAATCCGAGATCAAAATAAAACTGTATTTAAACCCACGCAGTCCATAATGACTGTCTAGAGGATGAACAGGGAAAAGGGGAATGAATTAGAGGTGAGAGCCTAGCAAATCAGGGACTTTTAAGTAATTCAAGGGAACAAATTACTAATTTGAGGGAATTAATTACTAATTTGAGGGAATTAATTACTAATTTGAGGGTATGAATTACTATTTCTAGGGAACAAATTACTAATTTGAGGGAACAAATTATTAATTTGAGGGAACAAAATACTGGGGTTTTTTTTTGTTTTTTTTTCCCCTTGACACCTGGGGGGCTCCGTAGTATCGTGTTATTTCCCAAAACACCCCCTAGACTGCCAGTTGGGTTGTAACACTAAATAAAACACCAAGTGATCACTAACGAAACCTTGAGCCCAAAGACTGCTACCTCCAATTACAGTTACAATTTTATGTAACAAATTTAAGGCTTTTAACAACAAAACATAGAAAATCTAACATTTGGCTTTTCACTCCATATTGAATGTTTTTTAGCGGCACTGAAACTGTTACCAAATGCATGGCAGGTACTACTGTATGTAACACAGGAAACCCACATTCACTCAAAGTGAAACATATTCTCAGTGTGAGGCCTGCAGCTGACTCCTCCTCCTCCTCCTGACGTCAGGCTGTAGCTGAGTGACAGAAAGGTGCAATACATCCTGCAATACAATACAAGCTTGTCTTTAAACACAAGCTTGTATCTCTTTTAATACCTATATATATTTTTCAAAACATTCTCTCATAATTCTGCCCAATAACGTAACTTCACTTTGTGTAGTTATTTTGGTACCACTAATTCAAATTTGTTTCACTCCTTTGTTTCTTCTCTGAAAATATTTCACATCATGAGCATTGAAACATATTTTAAAAAGGAAGACATCCCAGGAACGGGGTGGGTGTGTGTGCGTGTGCATGTGTGGCAAAAAGAAGCTGAGCACATTCCTCAACATTATGAGACTCACAAAATATACAATGTAAAGTTAATGGCTAGTCAGATAAAGCCACTCTAAATGTAATTATAATGCAGAATTTGGTGGTGTTAATTTGTCAGGTTGAGGAAAGACTGACTGAAATTAAGGGAAGAACAGAGGGAGAAAATTAACTGACCAGTGTCCTTGTCACATCTGTCAAAAATTAACCAGGTATTTGCAGACTGACTTGTAAATTTGGGGCTTATTCTCACATGTTACAGAGAGAAAAAAATATTTGAGGGTGGAGGGGGCAGAGGCTAACACTTGAGGTTTTCCAATGATTCTCACCTGGTATTAAAAAATGTCTCCATTGGTAAGCCGTTTGCTGTTTTGAATAATACATTTCATTGGCTTGCTTCTGCCCAGGTGTTCCACAAAGCGAGCTTACCACCTTAGCCAGGCTTATTTCAGTTCTCCTGGCTCATTTTCAGGTTTATTCGGTTCCACAAAGCAAGTTCAATAGCTAGTAGGTCAAGCTTGAGCTGAGTTACTGTGGCAATTTATGCTTCGAAACTAACCTGCCCCGAGGTAGGCTAATTACCAGGCTAAACCACAGGTGAAGTTTAATCAGTATTCCCGTAACACTGATCCGACTGGAATGCAATGTTTTTCAAGTTCTGCCATCCTAACGCTATTAGCCTACCCTACACTATCAGACATAAAATGTAATGTTGATAGGAAATTAAAAAATATATAATGATAAGGTATATTGAAGCAATATGGCATGAGAGGCTGTTATTAGTGATGGGAAGACCAACTCTTTTAACTAACACCAAGTGATTGATTCACAAGAAGTGAATCAATTCATTAAGATTCACCAATAAAAATTAACAGTGAGGTGATAACTAATACTACATTAGATTTGAACTCACTAACCTCAGCATGAGAGTCTGATGTTCTACTAACTAACTAAACAGGTAATGGAATTGCATGAGCGCTATCCCTTCTCAAACCAGACGTGCAAATATACTACCACTGTAAAATACTAAATAACCCACAGTTTAATGACTATAATAATATTTATAGTATTTACAGAGTATTCATTTAATTTTATTTAGTGTGCTCTTGACTTTCTTTTTCTAATTGAGACAGTTTTGTTGGCCAATGGTAAATGTTAATTTGGGCTTATTGTTTACCCAATTACCAGTTAATTTATTAACCAACATCTTAAACATTACAAAATCTTTTGTCAATGTGTGCAGAATAAATCGCTACATTATTACATTGGCCTTTTCCACGATCCAATATGGCTCCTTGATCCGGCGGGTAAGCAGAAGTCTAGTCTCTCTCGTTCATCGGATCACGTGAACTGCTGAGCCGAACCCGCCGGATCAAGGAGCAGTATTGGATAATACTGTGATAATGTAGCAATCTATTACATTCTATATACATTGGCAACAGTTTTTGTAATGTTTAAGATGTTGTTTAATAAATTAACTGGTGAATTTTTTTAATAAATTATTTTTTTTATCGATTTAGTTGTGTGTGCGAGTCGAATCAACTCACTCACTTAACTGATTCGGTTCTTTTGAACGATTCGTTCGCGAATCGGCCATCACTTGCGGTGATTGCAAATACAGTCACGATCAAGAGCGTTGTTAGACACAATGTGAAGTGGAGTGCCAGCAACCCTATTTAACCTTGAGTGATACAGCTAGACCTCATGGCCGTATTGCTTTTATAAAACAGTTACAACATATAGAACAAATTATTTGATGACACGGTATTATTTTATTTTCTAAATTATTATTTTTATTAAGCAAATTAGTTGAAATAAGATAGTATCTTGTGAATGTCTGTCAGAATATTAGGGTTGCTTGGGGATGCATTAACTGTATGGGATTTACAGTCACTGTAGAAGGCAGTTTCAGCCAATCAACTTCCACGATTGCAATTATCTCAATTGCTTGAACCTTGCTTGGATTAGTCAGCTCACGGTAGCTTGAATTTGGCTTTGTGGAACCGCTTTATCCCCGATTGACTTGTTAGGTTACTCAAACCAGGTTTTCTCCGGTTTTCTTAACCTGCTGCACGACACATTAGAAGTAGGTCTAAAACTGCAGTGACTCTGGCTCTGCAGGTGAATGATATTGGAGGCCTAACCTGGACCAGTTTATCAATGGTAGCTAAAGCAATGTCAAGATCATTATTTTACTGCAAGCAAAAAAAGCTATTATTAACGTGTAGAAACACGCAACCTTTATTGTCTAAATCAAGCTAGTTGACGTTCACTAGCTAACATTAATCTAACTACTGTCAAATGTTACCAGCTAGAACAAGATTATGTAGCTGCATAAATGAAGAAGACAGAATAATATCAAGTCTCTCAAGCAACAGATGAAAAATTAAACCAGGTTTAACAGACATAACAGACAAAACCGGGTAACAGTGCATTGAGTACCAGTTGCCGAATCAGACTTCAACTTCAGAACTTGAGGTATATACACAGAAAATTCTGCTTAAGTGTACCATTTGCTGGTTTAGAATAACCACTTAAAAACAGAAAAATAAAGCTATCCGAACAATCACTACCAAAGAAGCAGAGTGTTCTGTAATTCAATTTGATACAAAGAGATTATAGCTTGAAAACATGGGGATGGATAAAAAGTATTAACTTGCTGACTGGTTTCGAGAGTTGTACTATATAGAGAGCCAGTATCAGTATCTGAATGAGGAGAGACTGACCGTAGATGCAAATCTGCCTTAATATGTGGCGCCTTGTGCATGGCCAATGCTGTTGAAGTTCCTGTCACTGAGGGCGTTCACGTGCCAGGGTAGGACAACCTGCAGCAGACTATCCAGGGGAGGCCCAAGCCCAGGGGAGGTAGAAACTCCATCCAGCGAGATTTGGCGCCACTTCAGGAAGGCAGAAGCCAACTTGTTCACCTGAAGGGAGGCGGTGGCTACAAGGCCCGCTGTATGCCTTTTGGCCTCATTCCCTACTTCAGAGAAGATGGAAAGATGGATGTGAGACTCATCCTTGTAGCTCCAAACTGGCCCCAGATGGTTTGGTTCTGGATGGAACAGTGTGGGAGTGCCCAGCCCGGCAGGACCTGCTCTCACAGGCAGGAACATTAATGGGGGACATTAATCCACCCCTTTCCCCAGGGTCTCAAGATATGGGCCTGAGCTGTGAGCCATGGCGTTGACTCAGTTGGTGGTCTGGACCCATCAACAAGAGCAGCTTAGTCGTACTGCTGGAGAATTATTGAGGCATTTTACGGGCCACATCGGGTGGACCTTCTCTCATGCTTAGCACAGGTCATCCTTTATTTGCAACAACTATTAGACTCCAGGAAGTCCCCATCCACCCTCAGGTGGATGGTGCCCCCAGAGGCCCTATTACTACATCTCAAGAACCCAGCCTCTGTACCAGGGGAAAATTTAAAATATATATAAAATACATTGTCATACTTCAAAGATTGTGGTCATTATTTCACACATCAAAACGAGCATACCAAACAATTACAGGTACGCTACGATTACAGGTATGCTAATAAAATCAGAAAGAAGATTGATTTTCAATTTTTAATGCTAATGTTATCCATTCCAATTTCCACTTGATACAGTCATGGATGTAATGTAAAAATGGTAAATACAATTAGAAATTAGGAGTTTATAAGTGCATTTGTAAATGGCCTAGTAAACATGCATATAGTTTTGTGCATGCTTTGTAATATTTTAGTAAATAGTTTAGTAACCAAAGAGAAAATTCTGGCAAAGGGAGAACTTCATCATGAACACAAAATAATGCATTTATAAATGCATTAGTAAATAGCTTTATTAAGCATAAAAATGCCTTAGTTAATCAATAATTAATGAATGTATTTAATAACATTTGTTTAGGGAACCTTGTTATAAAGTGTTACCTCTCATTGATTAGATCACCTGGTTTCAATTACCCCCTTTCATAGAAGTCATTATCATAGAGGTTCACATAGTTTTTCCAGCTAAGGCTGTTAATATTTGAACAATATGTTCAATAAAATAGTGTAAAAGTATTGTTTTTGTGTTATTTGTTGAATCACATTGTATTTAGAACAGGAGGGAGAATAATGAGGACAAGTGACTTTCAATGCAACCAAGGTATCGATTGACTTGGAACGATGTCAATATAAGGCTCTTGGCAAGTTTATACAGAGGAAGGTATGGCAATTGAACTACAGAGCAAGTGGCAATATGAATGGGTTATGAGCCATAACAGTTATGTAACAGCGGATATAAACTGTAATTTGTCCTTAACAATAAGCTACACTATCACACTGAACAATAAAACATCAATACCAGTGGGAACACAATGTGAGGCGGAGTGCTACTTTGCTTGAAGGGACCGGTTCTCCCGAAGGTGAGATGCCAGGAGGCAGGCCATTTGGTCATTGCAATAAACTTAGGTGGGGATGTGATTCCAGTGTTCAATTTCAGAATGTATTAGAGACTACGTTTATGATACATAGTAATAACACATTCCACACAACCAAAAATTTTCAACTTGCTAGACACCAAACACAGCAATATTATGTGTCTCAGGAATGAAGATAATGACACACATAAAAAGTCATGTTCCACACTTTGTAAACTAGTCAAACACACAGACACACTATAACACAGGGTGCAATTCTCCATCAAATTCTCCTTGGCAGAATGCTCAGTTATTTGGTGAGTTTTGCTGACACCAAGTGAAATGGTGATGCAGACCCCTGGGCACATAGGGCTGTTACCAGACACTGGTTGTTTAGATCCCTTTGGTCACAGTTCCTTTTGATTAGTGTGCAGAGTGGAGATCCTGTGAGGAGCTGTTTTGCTTTAGTTAAAATGCAGATTGGTTTCTTTGCAACCTTTGTTTCGTGAAGCACTTAGTGAAGACCCTGGGCTTAAACATAAAGGATCTCTGTTATAAGGTTCAGGGCTAGAAAAAAATATTCAGGACTTTAGCCCCGAAAGCCCAGGCCAGATGACGCCACTGCACTAAGCCTACCTTAAATGAACAATATATTGCACACCTATTGGCAATAATTTGACTACAAACAGCACTAGATAACCTTAAGCCTACATCCTAACTACAATATCCTCCTGTGCTTTAAATGACACAAAGGTTAATCACATTTCACTTAACACTATACCTTTGCCATGAAATAAAATCTCCTTAACAACCAAATATTACACCACTCCACATGTGCCAGGTATTTGACCGATGAGTCACAAGCTGTCTTCCTCACAAACAGCAAAGGCAAGGTTACAGCAAGGCTGACTAAATAGTAACCCAGCAACCAGGTCAAAGACCTAAAACTCAACAGACTCAGCTTTAAAAGCTGTGGAATATTTTTGTGAAAGAGAATGACAAATCTCAATTTATCCTATAGTGTTTAGATGGTATAAATCAGTGATGCTAAATGTTAACAGGCCTTCCAATATGTTGACATCAATTATTTAATGATCCCCCAAGTGTCAGAGACAACTAAATGTCTCTGACTCATGGGCGATCTCAATCATTTCCAGATTATACTTTCTTCACTGAATAAGTATACACAATTTTTCCAAATAGAATCTTTGCATGCTTATAATAGGAGTTTTGACAAAGTCAATGACCAGAGTTAGACAGAAGTAATGAAAATGAAACACAGGCTCCTCCCACATGAACTTTGTAAAGCTATATTTCAGCTTTTTATCTGCTGAATGAGTAGACTCCTGCTTCTCCTCTGATGTTAACCAGGCAGTAAGAGAGCGTCATATCAGTGAGTAGACCTGTATTACCATTAACCGATATACAACTGACTACTTCTATTTATACTTGCTGTGATAGACAACAATGGATGTAGTGCAGAGCATGAATAATCGAAACACACAGCAAAGTGATGATTATAATAACTTTCATGAATCATTTCTTTATATGTGTGGTTGGACATGGCTTACAGTAGTTATACGTTTTTTGTATTTGTAATTGTAAAACTATCACAGCAGATCCATTGTAAAAGGATCTTTATCATTTTGTTTATGCATCATTTTCATAAGAGTTTTCACTTTTCATTTAATTTCAAGTCATTGGGAGTCCATGGTGGACTATGGATTATTTAAATCATAATTGTAATATATAAAATTACATAATGAAAAATACACTGATTAAAACACAGTAAGCTACTTTTTTTTTCTTTTTTTTAAGCAGTTTTGAATTCAGAGGCAGGCCTATAGCATACAAATGAGGCAATGCTTCAGAAGAATTCTCTGGTGACAAAATGTGACACAATTTTCATCTTTATTAAGTGAAATTACATACAGTAAATAAGTGCAACACTGCCAAACTGAGAGTGAGCAATGCACAATATTCCAATTGCGCTTAATGGTCAGTATAATTGATATAATTGATTAATTCATACAATAAATTACATTGCATTAACAGTTGCACACTCATCCACCAGTCTTTAACTGTCCCTCACACACCATGTGGTAAGTTCTACCAGGTTAATACCCAAGGCCAGATAGAAGGATTTTCAATACTACTACATGTGTTGGGCACATGGCGATATAGCTATGTCATTGTACCCTTTCTGCATGTAGAGAAAATGTTGTGTTAATATTGTTCCATGTAAAAATTGTCACTCTCTTGTAGGTTAAGTTATTGTTTTGTTATTTGACTGTCTCTGATTTCTTGCAACATTGCATCCTTTTTAGACATGTTTTGTGCCTGGATCATACTGTTTCTCCTCTTGCAAGGTAAAGTTAACACTTCACTCAGACATATCTGAAGGTGTTCATGTGTCAGTATCAACTAGTGTAAGCATGTCAAGGTTGTAAAATAGGATGACACTCTCACATTTGCAGGGGCAAGCAGTTTCATGATCCACAACACACATCATAGCCTGTGCTTAGAAGACACAGCAACAACAGGCCATGTTTTGCTGAAGAAGTGCAACCTGGACTCAGAGCTTCAGCAGTGGATCTGGAAAGACCAGAGGATGTTGAAGTGTGTTGGCTCATCCAGATGCCTATCAGCCGAGCACAGGAAGCCTGTCCAGACTCAGGCCTGCCAGGAGCCGGAGGGTGACACTGCCAAGCTCCTATGGGACTGTGAAGGGGACCAACTGATCAGCCAGAACATATCATTGCTGCTTTCCATACATGGGCAGCATCTGACTCTGTCTCACAAGAGCAAACACTCAAAATGGAGATCTCTGGATGAAGGCGATATCTGCCAAGAAAAGCTCAGTAAGTCAGAACATTCTTTATGGATTATGTTCTGCACTATACTCATGAATTGAAAGAAATTCACTCTGAATGTATGTTATTCTGCAGTATGCACACTGACTGTTTATGCTCCCCTTCAAAACAACATGCATGATTTTAATTCCCCTCAGAAACCAACTTTTCAGCAATTAATAGAAACTTTGATTTTCCATGTATTTTTTACTTTTTACAATACATTATCAATGGCTAAACGTGGTCCACAGTTCACCTAAAATGTTCAAAGTTTTTGAGATAATTTTTACAGTAAAAAATAAAAGGAAAAAAAGATGAGCGATGCAAGGTTTCTGCACGACACAGACAATAAGGGTGCAATCACACCTATAGTGTGTTTTCTTTGGTGTTAACCATAGTTGAAAAACTGACTTTGTTGCGTTTTTGTATTTGTTTCATTTAGGTTCACACTGCGGAATTCACAAGCAAATCAGGGCTTATAAACAAAAGTCACATGGACTCACAAGGAGTTTGTTTCTTGAACAGAGTTTTGGTTACCTGTTGTCGTGAGATTGGAGAGCAGGGGAGAAGGAGGAATCTAAACAAATCCATTTCCAGTCCCTGTACTTTTAGCTAAACGTAATGGACTTGTCTGTACTCTTTGCTGTAGTTTACCATCTCTGGTCTTCATACCAGGTATAAGAACGTGTGTGTGTGTCTGTGTTGTAAATTTGTAAATGTGCACTCCCAGATTTGCAACGCCACTAGTCATGCTACTTATTGGCTATTAACATGGGTGGGGAGGCAGAGGGGAAACGTTTAAGCTGAACACAATATGTACAAAACAATATGAACAATATAATACTGTATGCTATTTACAGAAACTTTGAAGGAGTTGGAGTTGATTCTCCACCAAAAAGTGATTCTCTTATATTTATGAAACACGTTTCTTTCTTATCTAGGCTATTACTAGATTGGCTCTTCGAAGTCCTACTAAGGTAATGATAAATGATTGAGTACAAACAAAACGTAAGTAGATGTCTTATTTCTTTTCGCAGAAGCTAGATTGTGCAGCTTTAAAATCAATTCACACTGACAACATATCAATAAAGTTATCATAATCAACACTATCACTATCATCAACATCATCACCAAAGTGTGCAGCTTGTTACAAAGAAGATGAATATTTATGGCTTGAAGTGCTTTCGCATTTTTATCGCAGACCTTAAGCAATCATTAAGCAGCATTAACATTAATACATGTTTAAAGAAGCCTAACTGATTTATCATTAACTGGGAGTCTTTTCAGTATTTTGTGGTAGTTTGGGGTACTTTGTGGTAGTTTGGGTTACATTTTGGGGTAGTTTGTGGTTGTTTGGGGATGTTTATGGTTGTTTGTGGTACTTTGGGGTAGTTTGGCGCAATTAGTAGGACCCTGGGCATCAGAGTTTATTTACGGTTATTTACGGTTTATTTTGTTGTGCTAGGCTTTCTAAACATGATTAACTGTCGGCTATCAGATGTCAACATCTGTCTCTTTATACCCATAAAACGTATGGAACAACGGCTGATCAGCAAACAACATAAATCGTATAGTTTGGTCAATAGATATGGTCAGTCTTCCACCTTTGACCTTTCACCTGTGACAGTCACTTCACAAGCAAAGCTATCAGTGTCTTATGATGCAGCATGTGTCTTTGTCTTGGTTTCTACCAGGACCCAAAAGGGTGTCCGGCGATCCACAAGAGGTTGAGGCTGAAGAGCAGCAGAGAGACAAACTGGCGGCCATGACAGCAGAGCAGAGACGGTTCTTTCAGTGGTACTATCGCACAGAGGACCGTAAGTGCTGCTTCTGCTGCTCTTAATACACTGCTGCGATTGCAATTTGCAAGCCTTGAAGATATTTTGTTTTGAAGGAAAAATCAATTTAGTGTTTTTTTTTAGAGATATTAAGACTATTGCCATGCTGGAGGAGTCAGTTTTAAGACAGGTGCCCATTTTAAAATCTTTGTTAAGAAGGTACACTGTAGTGCTGAAGGGTTAAAGAGGTGCTTAAAGGAAAATTCCGTGTCAGTGGGGGTCCGGGGCCTTGTTCTTGAGGCCGACTGCTGACGGGAAGAAACTGTTTTTGTGGCGTGAGGTGTTGGTCCTGATGGACCGCAGCCTCCTGCCAGAGGGGAGTGTTTCAAAGAGTTTGTATCCAGGGTGGGAGGAGTCAGTCGCAATCTTCCCTGCACGTCTCAGAGTCCTGGAGGCATACAGGTCCTGGAGGGATGGCAGATTGCAGCCAATCACCTTCTCAGCAGTGCGAATGATACGCTGCAGTCTGCCCTTGTCCCTGGCAGTGGCAGCAGTGTACCAGATGGTGATGGAGGAGGTGAGGATGGACTCAATGATGGAGGTGTAGAAGTGCACCATCATTGTCTTTGGCAGGTTGAACTTACTCAGCTGCCACAGGAAGTACATCCTCTGCTGGGCTTTCTTGGTGAGGGAGCTGATGTTCGACTCCCACTTGAGATCCTGGGTGATGATGGTACCCAAGTGAAAGGATTCCGCAGCATTGACTGGGGAG
>OOFE01045504.1:0-18042 GCA_900323365.1 Monocentris japonica | reverse complement strand
ATTCGATTTTATACAGCAATAAAACAAAAGAATATGCCTTTTCTATAGGATTTCTATAAATAGCATTTCTGTGTTTCTACAGTCAACAGTGACCATGACATGACCTGCTGCTATGTGGGCCAATCACATTGTTTTGTAAATTTGTCAGATTGTAGTGTAAAGATGTGTAATTCCCCCAAGTTTAGTCAAAATCTGGCCAGTAGTGTCTTGAGATATCGCATTTGACTGTAAGGGCCTTTTTGGCCTAGTGGTGCCACTATTGTGAGCCAATCAGTTTTATGTTGAAAATGTCAGATCTTAGAGTAAAGATGCATCATTGCCTCAAGTTTTCGCCAAAATTGCTGGATCTCAGAGTAATAATATTATTCCTCTAAGTTTCATCACAATCGGGCCAGCGGTGTCTGAGATATCGTACTTGAAGCATAGGGGCTTTTTTGGCCTGTAGGTGGCTCTATATTGGGCCGATCAGTCTTATTTTGTAAATGCTGGATCTCAGTGTAAAGATGCATCAATTCTCCAAGGCTCATCAGAATTGGACCAATGGTGTCTGAGATATTGCATTGCATGTGAAGCTTAGGGCCTTTTTGCAGACTTTAGTTCGTAGACCCTTTGTGTGTGAATCGTGTGTGGATGAATTGAATGTTTTGGTAAAGAATGTCTCAATAGAGCAAATACGATAGGATATTACTGCACATTGTCTTAAACCTTACTTCATTCAAATGATAACAACTTATTCATTTTGACAACAATATGCAACACCTTAATGTGTAGTCGTTATTTCTGCTAGAGGTAGCCCCACCCATCATGTGAGGTTGTGTGAAAATGCAGGAAATTAGTTTTAAATGGCCAAACATTTTCAGGGGGAGGGCCCCCAGACCCCCCACCTTTCCTTACATGGTTACACCCTTGAATTCAACATTAACAAAAATTTGCAACATAGACTCTGACAAATATTGGTCAGACATTTTGCTGTGTGTCATGGAATAGCCTTGGAAAAGTCATGGAATTTGTGTCGCAAAAAAGTTAAGAGCCCCTGTGAAGAACCCCTGTGAAGAACCCTGCCTTTTATGGCAGGGACTTGTTCCAAGATCCTCTCTGCCATTGTCTGCTTAGTTACCCAATGAGTCGCACATGTCAGTTTAATGCATCAGGAAAAATAGGGCCTATAGGCCATAGCCATGTTTACATGCACATACAAAACAGGATTCGAATGCAATCAAGGCAATATGCTAGTATACACTGATTATGTTAACGTTCTTATGCTCTTGGTTGAAGTAAACATGATCACAGTAACAGAGAAAAAATCAAAACACAACACCCCCAACCTTAGAATCTCAATGAGGACAAGGAAAAACTCCCACAAAAACCTACTAGGAAAAAAAACAAAATGGAAGCCTTGGGAGGGCCTACTCAGAGAAGGATCACTCTACCTAGATGGTCAGGTGCACACTGGGTGCAGAGAGTGGGCAAAGAGTGGATTAAATGTTAACAAAATGGAACATAGACAAAATGCACAGCATAAACACAAGGACACACATCTGAATCTGGTGCAGGGCATCAATAGTAGCTCGGTCAGCATTATCAAGAGTGGAGGGCCACAAAGACACCAGCAGTACCCGTCCACAGGCAAGGAGGCACACCCATACACACAGGAATCTAACTCATTAACTTACATAAACAGACATGACTAACATGAGTGAACAAGAACACACAGACCAGGATCTAATTCCCCATTGGCAGGACCCTGAGCGTCCTGTGATCACGACACAGAAGCAGAAAGTTTAAGGGACAGCTAGAGTTTAGGAATTGGAAGCAGTCGGTTGGTTTAACGGGTATCGTCAGCGTAGCAGTGAAAATTAATGCCAAAGTGTGGAGCAGTAGTATGTAGACAGAACAGCAGGTGCTGGTGCTGGGGGCGTTGGCCCGATTCACCGCAACACTTGTCCTAAGGAAAGGGAATGGGTTCTTAGGATAGACAACTGGCTCTCAGAAACTACCCAGAATGATGCAGCACTTGGCCCACCCTGTCCAGCCAGAGGTTGTATGTCGTGCCATGAAAAGTCCTGTTCTATGAACTCACCGCTGATGGAACAACAGATATCAGTGCAACAGAACAATTTTTACTCACCTTGCAGTATGTGGACAACAACCTAGAGACCCATTCTGATTTACTGGGATTTTACAACCTTCTGACTGCAGTGGAGAAACTGTTTTTAAGTGCATTAGAGATGTGTTTCTCCGATTCAACCTCCGGGCTGAGCATCTACATAGATACTGTTTAGGTGGAGCAAGCAACGTGTCGTTTTTCGGGAATGCAGGCCCGTCTCCAGGAATTGTTTTCCGGGGTCTCTGTTCACAGCTGCAGCCGCTCACTAGACTTTGCTAGAACTTTGTCCAGGGCATTGTTGTGGTCAAACCCAAGCAGCTGTACAAGTCTGTTTGGCTGTGACAAAGACGTTGTAAATATATTGGCTATATGTCCAACAAGGTGATGCATTCGTACAACAGCCATCAGGCGTGTTTGCGACTAATACCCAGTTCTTCTAAGCACTCTGGATATGCTTAAACTGTACAATTTATGTTGGGCATTCATGCCTGGCTAGTGTACACACTCAGTGTACACACTCGCATGGCCTTCTCAGACATTCCTCTATGCCTGTATGTGAGGAATGGATTCTCTGCATGATATCTGACCTACCACCATCACAATAATTGCATTCTGGACACTCAGTTCATCTCTATTGTGAAAATTCATCACTTTCATGGGGACTTTTGTTTCAGGTCATGATCAGGATGTCATCTGCAGTAATCATGACACTGCATAGTCCCTCCGGTGCTCGGCTCAGCTTTCTTTGAAAGGCTTATTCTCATTGGTATATGTCACCATCTGAGGCGGCCTAAAGGGGTGGCAAAGGTTGTGAGGTAACTCGATTCTTCCTCTAGCTCCACATGCCAGAATCCATCCTTCACATCGCATTCTGTGGACACACATGTCCTGTTCAAATACAGTAGCACATATTCCATAATAGATAGTGGGTGATGACTTCTCTTGAGTGTCTTGTTCAGTGGTTTAGGGTCCACAAGGACTCCTGTAGGTTTCCTAATCATCAGTAGACTACTGATGCAGTCAGTACGCCCTCTTTGGTACTTTTACCGGTTCTACAGTTGGACCCCCATCTCCATGGAATACATCTGTGTATTCCTCTTTTAACTGGTCCTCCATCCAAATTCCTGTTGTTTTCCAGTCAAAATGTTTTGGTACTGCACTGCGATCACCTCCATGTGCAATCTGAGGGAAATCCTGACACACCGAGCAGAACGTCATGTCTTCATCGTCAGCGTTTAGCAGCTTGTCAAAAGACTCGCTTGCACGACTCTAGTAGCGACGATAGTAGAGACAAATTACTTGCTGAAGGGTATACAACAATACCCACAGTCATGCAGAGAGAGCAAATGTCTAAATTCAGATATGAGCACTTGTCCGTTCGGGCAAGAGACAAATATGATGGCACTTGGTGCAAATATTTTTCCATTCATTCTTGGACAATCGAGAACCGTAGTGTTGAAAGCTGCATTAAGGCATGCTGTAGAGGGAATAGTTGTGTAACCAATAGCTAGCTAAAATGAAAAAGAAAGAAAGAAAATGGCATAACACCCAGCACATTACAGTTTGGTTTTCACTGTAATGATGAAGGTTGTTACGACTGTGATTTCTGGTGACTGGTACAATGTAACAAAGCACAAAATGAGGACTTGAACTCACCGCTGTCCTCAATAACCAGGGACATAAAATCAAACTATGAAGGCACGTAACTTTAAATATCATCAGGAAATGAATGATTGTGCATGGCAGAAATGTGTACTGAGGAAGTTAGAGCAACAACACTACACAACATTACCAACTTCTTGTTTTTCTGATGGCAGCAGTGGTTAACCACACACTTATCCACATAGTTGAAGTCATGATGTAATCTCAGACATAAGCTAAATCCCTGGGCTGGGATCACACTTGATGCTATTTTGTTAGAAATGCCAGTGAGGAGCATCTTGCATGGCCTGAAATGAAATAATATTTTTTTTATATAGCATTTTTATGACAACGTAAAAGACAAATAGCAATAGAAAACAAAGGGCAACAACAGAAGATTAACAGCATGAGGAACAATTACTTAAAAGCAAGTCATTAAAAGTGTGTCTTGAGAAGTGATTTGAAGGAAGACACTGACTTTGCCAGCCTAATTTCCTTGGGCTGGTGTAGGGGCTGTAATGGCAAATGCCCGATCACCTTTTGTTTAGAGGGTCTAGAGGAACGGCCAGGAGAGCTCTGCCCAAGGATCTCAGGGAGCTTTCTGGCTCAAATGGGTTTAAAAGGTCTGAAATGTAGCAAGGCATCAGACCTAGCAGTGCTATAAAAGTGAATTGGGGTCATGCAGCTCTTGAAGCTCTTGCGTTCTGTACGAGCTGGAGGCGTAAGACAGACTTTTGACAGGCAGTAGAAGAAGAGAAGATAACGGCATGGATTGATTGCTGTCCAAATACATAAAATACAAAAATAATTCTTTTTTAAAATTGCATGATCAACTGCATCAAAGGCAGCGCTTATGTCTAAAAGAGTTATAGCACAGTAGAGAATAGCACAGCTTGCAAGTAATAGGTCATTAGTGACTTTGAGCAGAGCAGTCTGTCTAAATCCTGAATGAAATTTCTCCAATTGGTTAAAAAAGGACAACAGCTGAGTCAAAACGACTTCCTCTAAAACTTTTGATAGAAACGGCAGTTTTGAGATATGCCTGCAGTAATTCAGGATCATGGGCTCTAGAAGGAATAGAGCCAGTGGTTAGTGAGCTGTTGATGATAGGCAGAATACAAGGGCTAACAGTGTCCAAGACCTCTTTAAAAAATGTGTGTCTAAGGGACAGTGGAGGGTTTCACGTGGAAAACAGTCTCTTCCAAAAGTGGTAGGGAGATGGAAGCAAAGCACACTAATTCAGCAGAGATTTCAGGATAAATAGATAGTCACTGGTGGGAGGAGAGATTTATGTTTATGTTATAACTATCTTATAGCAGAAATTCTTCACACGTATGTGAGGAGGGGTCTAGAATTGATTACATTAACCAGCATCCTAGGGTTGTGATGATTAGAGAAGAATAACGCTCTAGCTTCCTTAACCGCTTCCTGGTAATTTAACATTCAACTTTCATAATTTCATATAGGACTTATCATTTTTGGCCTGTCATCATGCTTTTTTAGCACTCTCTCCTTAAGGCTAAGGTGTGGTCATTGAGCCATGGCAGGGATTGTTTTGTTTTGTTTTTTTTTGAGGAGAGCAGCAGAGGACGATGGAGTTGAAAAAAGTGACTAGTTGCTCTGTGCCCGTATGCGGTGGGAGACGGTCAGCAGACATGCATGTTGAAATCCTATATGGGTACGAGAAAAAAGCAAGCCTTTGAACTCATGGATGAAACCTTTGTTCAACCTGGAGGCGCTATACACCAGAACACAAAGCAGTGGGGCCTTGCCATTAATCAGGAAGCAGAGTGATTCAAAGGAGGGGAAAGAACCAAGAGAGATAGGTGAACACTTCATTGCTGTGAAACCACTGCAACACCACCACCACAACCAGAGTCTGGGCTAAGCCAAGACCCAGTAATCATAAAGAACTTTTCACTGGACAGAATCAAATCTTGACGAATGATTTGTTTGACAGATCTAATATTCAAGAGACCAAATTTAACAACAGAAGGAGTGGGAATGACATGACAGTGGGCTTGAGATGAACAAGAATCATGTGAAATTATATCTCTCAACTTTACATGCACAGTCAAAAACGTCAAATACTGACCTAAGTTAGCCTGTTTAGCTGTTGGCTCATCTACAGAACATGAGAATGACTGATTCAGTCTTTATTGGTGCTATGTTATGTTAAGCCACAGCAAAAAAAAGCAAAAAGACCAACTTTTTTCAGGCGCCAGGCTCATACTGCCTGAATTTAGTGTAATTTTGGCCATGATACTGAAATAATAATGTGCGTTGAGTGTTGATAAAAAAAATATGGCTTGCAGGATTTTTCAAATGCAACACTTGGCAGACTACTGATTGCTTGAAATTGTAATGAATATTGTAACAGTTACCAATTATCGGTACCATGATTACTGAAGAACAAGGGCTTTTAATTTGATACATAAAATGACTATTTGCCCAAAATTTTACCAATGCCTAGCTGGCTAGAAGACATGTTTGGTCAATAAGGAATTCCAAGGCAAAGCTTGGCTGAACTTGTTTGTGGAATATAGCTCACAGTACACATGGAGGTAAACACAGAAAGGAGAGAGGGCATTTGCTTTGTCACTCCTTCCTGTGCTCACTTCTGTCAATCATACACAGGGCTAGGCATTAGTGCAACACTCTTGTTCACTCTTGTCACATGTTCAGCCTAGTCAGAAAGCTATAGTTGGGCCGGTCCTTTGATAGTCAGTGAACATGTCGGTGAAATTGGGAGGCAATATTTTGGTGACTGGGACAAACAGAGGCATTGGCTTGGAGCTGGTGAAGCAGCTTGTTGAGAACCCAGGAGAACAGGATCACATCTATGCCTGCTGCAGGGAGCCTGAGGGAGCTGGGGCTAAGGTGAGACACTTTATGCTCTCATGTTTCTCATAGATCTCCTGTTCACTCCTCCCACACATTAACTGGTTTGGCAGCTGGAGCACAGATAGAGGAACACATCACTTGGGTTATGGCTACGCTAGCGAGCATGGACTAAGGGCCGACAAAAGGTGCAATAACTAAGATATTTACTGTCCGATATCTGCAGTATTATCAATGCCAAAGACTCAATGATTATTTGGCCAGGTGATGTTTTTAACGCATTTTCCGGTTTTGGAGCAGAAACTTCCCGCCTAGGCTTTCAGTATTTTGTAGTGTTGCAGCCTGAATTTATAACAGATTAAATTGCCAAGAAGTTTTCTACTGAGTGTATTTTTCATTTTTATTGAAATCATTTACCCATAACCAAATCTTATTTCATTTTGCCCTACTCAACTTTAAAGGCAGTCTATGTAAGATTTTCACTTTAATTTAGCCTACCATTATCTCAGTGAGAAGCTGTTTATCTGTTATGCTAACAGCAGCTAAGTTGAGACAGTATGAATGGAGGACTTAGATTTGGTGTAGTTTTATCTCGTTTTCTCTATTCTGTTCTTTAAATATATATACAGCGTTACCTAACAGTGCAAAGCGGAGAGATAACGTTTTCACCCATCAGCTCTCTTCATGATTGGTCTTTTGGCAAAAGTCTTGCTAACACACATCAATAATTGGTCATCGTGGTCTGTTTTGCCATAGCAAAATTATTAACCTTCTCACAGAGTCCTATAGTGTAACCCATGCCAATCCCCAGCCATTACTGTGCTTCACTTGTAGCTGTGTTGCTCTTTGCACCATGTTTCTGGCAACATTATGATAGAAGTCATGCCACATGGCCACGAGCAATTTCTGCATGTCCTAGCTTAAATATACTACTGGCTTGTGTTGTCAGTGTTGAACCATTTGAGAATCGATTGCTTTTTTTTCGCTCAGTGAGGCGATGTGTATGCAGCGCTGTTTGGGAAGGGAGTGGCGGCAGGTTCTGTCTGTTTTGATTTAGACTTGTCATTCATCTTTCTGCCTACAGGGGGTGCTATTTTACATTACATTACATTACATTACAGGCATTTAGCAGATGCTTTTATCCAAAGCGACTTAGAATAAGCTAAATGTGTACCTTTAGCCAAAGTTGTTGGTGTCACGTGGAGGAATGTAATCTTCACATAATTCCTGTCCACAACACGTAATTTGATTTTAATACTAGGCTGATTTCCTCTGTAGTCATCATCAGTCATGTGGATTATTATGCTCTTCTTTTTTATGTCTGAATTCTGTGCGAATGCTCACCCTGGATTATGGCACAAGGGATTCTTACAACACATCCTTTGTATTGGTAATTGTGAGGAACTTCTTGCAGAAAATGGCTTTCCTGTCAGTCTTATGTTGTGCTTTTTGACGCAATCCTAAATGCTGCTAGTTCATTTTTAAAACAGTCCCCTGCTGAGTGCAACAACTACCAACCAGTGCATTAGGAAGATTATTCAACGAGGCTTTTTGAACTTGCTCCAGTTTTTTTGTTGGAGCAATTCATATCCATGTGGCCTTCACCTAGAAGATCCTGCATAGGTGCTACCCGGCTAAAAATAAAAGCTGGTGAATTTAAGGTTGATAATGACACTTTATGGTGTTTTTGTAACAATGCTGATTAAACAATAATTCATGTGCATTTTGTCATGTTTTTTTGTACGATTTAAACTTGAAATGGTCAAATATATTTTTAAACTGAAAACTGATTATTCGTCATTCTATGCTAGTAGACATGCTCATTCACACACCTTGGAACAACAATAACCAGATCTCTCTCTCTCTCTCTCTCTCACACACACACACACACACACACACACTTCCTCTATTCCTTTCATTCTCCTTTCCTCCCTCCTTCTCTCGGTTCCCATCAGGCCCTGAGAGAGCTGGCCCAGGAGCATCCCGACCGGATCACTGTAGTTCAACTAGGTAAACGCGATACACAGTTACACTGTTACACAGTGAAGTTACCCTCTCCGAATTAAAATAGGCATTTCCATTAAACTTCATACTGTCATACTATTGCATTCACAGAAAAATCTGTGATAATTCAACTCTGAGAGAGTAAAAATGTTTTTTTTTTTTCAATGGAGCCTTTATTGAGCCTGATAATGAAATAGGCAGCAGATAATCAAACTGTGAGGAAACATGACATGGCTATTAATCAAGATTTATATCAACAACAAAAAAATGAAAGTCACATACCTGATGCAGTATAAAATTATTTTTTCCATCCACATGCAGCAATGGCGATTGCTCAAACAGGGCATTAAGCAATTAGTTAGTTAGTGTGAGTGACAAGTGACTATGTCTAAGGTTTAAGTAACTATGGCATCACTAGTGAATGGATCAAAGGTGAGTGTGCAGGCTGTTCTCCACAAATAATGTAATAAATAAACCTTTTAAAAGTTTAAATACATTCTTTTCTTAGTTCTTAAAGCTATAATATTTAACATTTTGTGGTGGCAATTGGGCATGAACTCTGAGACTGATAATATACAATATATCCTATTTATTTATTGTTATTTTAATGTGAAATAAATGTTGCATATTGCAACTTTAAATAGATAATATAATTTAATATTTATATTAAATAGTTTCCATATTTTCCTCCCTCTATAAGGCAGAAGTGTAGAGATCTGAGGTGTCCCATTTGCAAATGCAAACAACACAAACACAAGCAACAATATATCAGAATTCACAAAAAAACATTCCCACTAATTGATCCATTAGGTGGTGCTAAGGTTGGGAAAACATGAGGGAGGTGTAAATCCATTAGATTTATGATAGATGTATTTTCCAGAGCCATAAGAGTTGAAGTCTTTTGATCTAAATAAACTAGATATGAATTTGTACAACAGTATGTAGCATGGTGCAGGCATTACAGTGTATACAGGATCTGAAAATACCACGCACCAATGTGTGTGTGTGTGTGTCTGTGTGTGCCTATGTACATACTGTGGGGTCCAAAAGTCTGAGTCCACCACCAAGAACTGTTTGTTTTCATCATTTATCAAAAGCGAATAATTCTTTTTACTCAGTTGATACTTCTTATTCAAGAATACATTATTTAGAACTGATACAAATCAAAAAAATTTGGATCTTTCAGAAACGCTTGAAAGAAATTGAAATGTTCCCACACCATGTGATAAGGTTTTCTCAAATTGTTGTCCCATCATATATTTCATTCAAATATGAACACATTAATGTTCCTAATACAATAATAATTGTTTTGGTCTTTTAATAACTAATACCAGATATTGACTAAATTAATATGGTCCTCTATGCGTTATTGTCACTAATGCTAGTGCTTCAACTTAGATTTTTGAATTTTTTTTTATTATTAATTACATTATTTTTGAAAATTATGTAATCTTGTTTGAGAAATATAATTTGACAAAAAAAAACATATATGTTTTTGATAACTGATGAAACAAAAGAGTTCTTGGTAGTGGACTCATACTTTTGGACCCCACTGTATATGCAGACACTTCAGACGAGTCCAGCATCTCAGCTGCCGTGCAGGTGGTGGGCGACCGGGTCGGGGCCGACGGTTTGAACCTCCTTATCAACAACGCCGCTATCAACAAGCCAGCCTCACCGGCACCGTTATCTGCCACTGGCAAAACAGAGATGATGGAGGTGTACGAGACCAACGTGGTTGGACCATTCCTCATGGCAAAGGTTCTTTTATTTATTTTTTTATCACTGTTTTCTGGGGTTACAATGTACGTGCATACACACAGACATTGGATTTTAACCCTCTGAGACACAGAAAAAAGCCATATATGTATGATATTCTGCGTCAACCTGTGCCTCCGCTATGTCCCAGAGCACCTGGACTCCACTGACACCTATGCCAAGATCCTGTTTGTGGACTGTTTCCTTCCAAAGACTGCACCTCTAGTGACCCGTCCGTCAAACTGCAGAAGTTTGCAGACGACACTACACTGGTTGGGCCTCATCTCCAACAATGATGAGTCCACATGAATGGTACGAGTACGGTCGAATCGTTTCAATTCCTGGGGACCACCATCTCCAACTCACTTAAGTGGGACAAAAACATCTCCACCGTCACCAAGAAGCCCAACAGGAAGCCCAGCAGAGGTTGTTCAGAGCCATATGCCAACTTAGGAAGCTCAACATCTCACAACCTATTCTGACCTCTGCCTCCACTATTTCTCCTGCTGCTGGACTGCACTTTGCCTACTTGCACATTCCCTCCTGTACATTAAGATGTTGATTGCCAGGCCACGCTGCACACTGTGGAACCTCACTACCTCCTCTACTCATTGCATACACACATTGTACAGTGTTACCTTCTGACTCATTGCAGAGTTAAGTGTTTTCTCTGCTGTCCACTGTTTTGTCCATTATTTGATTGTGTGTTCTGCAATGTCCTATTGCACTATTACACTACACTATGTTCAGTACCATAAATAATGTTCTGATTCTGATAATATCCCAAAAATATGAAATATACGCAGTGGAAATATTGGTTTAACAACAAATTGTAAATGCAGAGTATTTCCAATCCACATGGAGCAACTAAGGAAGTCAACTTTAGCATATGGTTCCGACTAGGAAGTGCATGCATCTCAAGATATATATTTGTCATATTTGTCAACATATTTGTCAAAATAGATTGTCAGGATGCTCGTGGATGGGGAACAGGTGAGACGAGGTGGTATATAAGCGAAAGCAGCAATTGGAAAAAGGAAAATTCAATTTGAATGTGTATACCAGAGAAACGTTTTAACGTCAAGTGTAAATAGAATACAGTGGAATCAGATCTGGACACAAGTACTAGACAATAGGTGTGTATAGACAATGTGACTGTAAAAAATCCAGTTGATCACTACTCACTAGTGTCTCTCTCTCTCTCTCTCTCTCTCTCTCACTGCAGAAGTTTCTTCCGCACCTCCAGAGGGCAGCAGAGCACCGGTCGCCCCAAGAGGCCAAAGGTCAAGGAGTTAAAATGACTATTTCTCTTCTCCTATCATCTCCTTTTAACTCCTCCTCCATTAGGTAGTGCAAGAAAGAAGGAGGTAGTGGAGGAAAGAAGGAGGTAGAGGAGTAAAGGAGGATGTACTGGAGAAAAGGAGGAGGTGTGGAGGAAAGGTGGGCACAGTGGAGGAAACGAGGAGGTAGTGGAGGAAAGAAGGAGGTGGTGGAGGAAAGAAGGAGGTGGTAGAGGAAAGAAGGAGGTAGAGGAGTAATGGAGGACATACTGGAGAAAAGCAGGAGGTGTGGAGGAAAGGTGGGCACAGTGGAGGAAAGGAGGAGGTAGTGGAGGAAAGAAGGTGGTGGAGGAAAGGAGGAGGTAGTGGTGGAAAGAAGGAGGTAGAGGAGGAAAGGAAGATGTAGTGGAGGAAAGGAGGAGGTAGTGGAGGAAAGAAGGAGGTAGTGGAGGAAAGGAGGACATAGTGGAGGAAAGGAGGACAGCTTGTACCCCCTAAGGAAATTATTGTGGGAAATGTGTTTAATAAAGGCCAAGTGGACTAATAAACGACCAATAAAATGCAGGCTGAAACCCACCTCTTCAAGAAATACTACCCTGACCCTTCCACTTAGCACTTGCCTATTTGTCTCAGTTGTTTAAATAAAAAGTAGGTAGCTAACTTATTGCACTTTTACCTTAGCACTGGTTATGCTCTTAGATGCTTGTTTAGGAAGGAAATGCACTTACAATAAGTGCATTCAACATACAGTAGGTAGGCAAAAGAACTACTAGTCACCAGAAATTGGAAGTCGCTTTGGATAAAAGCATCTGCTAAATGACTGTAATGTTATGTAATGTAATGAAGCTTTCTCTCTCTCCCTCTCTGTTTCTATCTCAGGTGATGCTATGTCCTGTAGGAGGTCAGCCATCATCAACCTCTCCACTCTGATTTCCTCCATAGAGAAATGTCCCCAGAACTTCCACGCCGCACAGATGTACCCATATAGGATAAGCAAGGTGCTGTTGGCGTACACCAGATGTAAACTTTAGACACCAATCTCACATTTAGGGAGAATGCATTCAAAATAAAAAAAAGCACTTGAATGTCTTGAAGGGCTTCCACGTGGCGCTGACGTGCCCGATGTAACAGATCTAAACACTCTAAAAGAAACTTAATTCTATCCATCCACTGTGAATCCACCCTTCCAGTGGGATCAAAATATTCCTGATTTTGGCATCAGACCTATCCTAATCTCTGCCTTTGAGTTTTGAAAAATGCAGAAACAACATTTAAAATTGGTTGAAGTTAAGGATTGGATTACTCAGTCCAAATCCCAATCTGAACGCTAAATATTACATTAAAGGCCTAGTTTTTCGAAACCTTCCTGATAGGATTTTGGTAATTGGATTAAAATCTGATCATTCAGATTGGGATTGAGTTTCAGGAATAGGAATATCTGCACAAAATATCGGCTCTCAGCAGCTTCAATCCAAAAAAATATCTTTATCAGCCTTCAAAAACCAATATCGGTCATATCCATCACAGTAAAGAATGTCTTAATGCTGTTTTACTGAAGTTTTCGATGAACAACGCTCCAGTTATTTCTACCGTCGGTTACTAGGTGGGGCTGAACATGCTGACTCGCTGTCTGGCTGAGGACTTCAGGAAACACAACATACTGGTCACAGCCATCCACCCTGGATGGGTCCTCACTGATATGGGAGGAAAAGAGGTGAGGAGAGAGAGGAGGTGATTGAGAGAAACATGGGTATGCGTAGTCAAATCCTTTACAGCGCTACTGCATGACCGTCTGCAATTGGTCGAATATATCGTGTGATTGGTCGCGTCACCTTGTGGGTGTGTTTCCTTTTCTGGTTCATTGCCTTTGTGCTAACATCTCATGCTTAACTTTTCTCATTGTTGTCGTTGTCTTGTCCTCCAGGCTCAGTTGACCCCTCGGGAAAGCACACAGAGCATGCTCAGTGTGATGTCATCACTCAGCGACAAAGACAGTGGGAAGTTGCTGGACTGGCAGGGCAACCAGATCCCCTGGTAAAAATGTCACCATGGCAACGACAGCCCAGGGTGATGCTGCTGTGGCAAGGTCAACACTTTGGGAAATGGCTTTATCAAATTATTGTGTCTTATTGGTTGTCTTGGCGACAGAGAAACAGGCGGGCCTCCGTAGATGGCTGGGTTAGCCATAGGGGCGCCTGATTGGTGGGGATGGATTCCAGGGTGTATTATTGAAGACTATGAGAAAATGAGTAGGGAAAAAGCTCTTTAGTTGGGTATCTGTATGCAGGTGCATGATGATTTTTTTTTTAGCTTTATTAAAGCAATAAAATTCCTAAAAAAATAATTTTCATTGTAAGTTTCCTTCCTGCATAACAAAGCAAAAAAATCAAAACCAAAAAAATCATCAACTAAATGCATTAAAAAAAGATTCATTCATTAATTTATATAAAAATATGGATGCATTTAGTATGTCATCTTATGTAGGCTGCGCATGATAATTCTAAGCAAGTTAATAACTTGTTACTAACTTACTTGTTTTATTTTGAAATGGATTCCTTTCATTGGAAATCATGGAGCATGCATTCTGTTGTTGAAACATCCCACAAAAACGTCTCGACTCATTTTATTTTTTTCGTTTTCATGCATTTGAGGTAATAAACGGTTTAGGTGATATTTTTATTTTTCAGATTTATTTTTATTTTTCATGTATATACCAAACGTCTCTGATCTCCAGGGTTTCACTGTTTGATACCAGGAGGTGGAGGTAATGAAGACAATAAAAGCTAAATAGGTGGGAGACAGGATGCAACCAGACGGGTTCATGATACAGTTCTTCAGTCCTGAGTGCAATAGGAGCACAAGCATTGCAGACCAGGAAATCGACTTGAAAGGTAGATAGTCCCATGCTGCCAATGTGCTTTAGGCTTTGTCATTCAAAAAAGCTTGAACTTGACCGCCTGTTTGGCGCATGTGGCGTCCATAAAGCACTCGGTGCCCAAGGCCTCCATGATCCCGTTGTGCTTGCCCCGCAATATCCATGTGTCCCACAGCTGATTTTGCTTGCTACACTACTGTGTCTTTAGACTGTTAGCATTGACTCCAGTCTCCAGTTGAGCATTTGAATTCCTCTGTTAGGCTAGATAGAGGTAATTCCAAACTCCAGGGCTTTTCTGATGGCCTTTGGTATCAAAAGGAATTATTAATTCTACATCTGGTGCTTGTATAGAGCAATTATGTTATCTTTTATGAAAATTGGCCTGTTTGAATATGATTTTTGGCCACACCTTATACGACTCCATACATTACGGTCATCCACTAAGCTGTTCATGAAATTTGGCACTTTTATTATGTAATTTTGGTATGATTTGATATACAGGTAGGAATTTTTATCAGACGTTTAGCAATATCTTAGCTTTAGCTTTGGAATTCATGTAAAAAAAGATCCAGTTTGTGCTCAGTGTGAATAAACTAACAAGCTGGCATCATCAAAGGTTAGAAATATGAATGACAGGGTTGAAAAAATACTTCAGTTCAAGCTTCAGCTACATATCACTCAATTTAAAAATGCATGTGTTTTCCTATGGTCTAGGAAAGTCCGAGCAATATCTGTGACCAAAGGCAAAGAAACCAAGGCCCGAAACCACGCACTCTTATTTCCTGGATGCTCTCACAGTCACATTTAAAATTACAAATCTATTAGAGACTAAAGTGCATTTTACCCAGAGGTCACAACACACTGTGCGGTCACGGGAATGAATTCAGAAAGATGGTGGTCATGAGAGGACCCAGGGAGATTAGAGACTTAGGTACTGTGGCAGCAGTGTGTTTATTATGGGCCACCAGAGGAAGTCAGAGAAGGCGCTTTTTAATGGGTTGGGGTTAACAAGGCTCCCCTGTAGGCACAGAGGACCTTAGATGGAAGGAAGAATGTCAAGCAGCAGAAATGTAGGAGAGACGCGCAGAAGTGGTTTAGCACCTTGTAGTGCTTACAGGAATTAGTCAGAATTACCGTAGACTTCAAACAGTGAACCAGACTGATATTCATTCTCTTTATTCTTCTCATCCCAGAGAATGGGGCACAGTTTGCCAATTGGGGTATCTTAATTGCCATATAAAACTCATGGGAGGGCCGACCTGCAGAACCGCGTTGATAAGGGACACATTCAACTAAAGAGTCTAGGACTGGACAATTATGTGCACAGACAAAGACAGGCTGTCACAAAGGACAGGACATCCTGTTTTATTGTTTCATTACACAAGTGGAAATGTTAAAATAATTTGAACTTTGGTAGATCTACAGGTAACTGTCAAAATAAAAAGGAACACACGACTAAATGAGGGATACAAAAGCTTGCTGGCCGAGAAAAGTTGGCCGTGGCGGAACTTTTCACGATCAGATTCCCAGGCTTCTTTGTTTGCCTACCGATGTGAATTCATTTCATGGCAATAATTCTGCCTGGCAAGTGCAAGAGGATGAGGAATTCATTATGGCTATTGAAAGCTTCCCAGTTCTCTACAATTTTTCTTTGAAAGCCTACAGGAATAGACTTTTCAAAATGATGCCTGGAGAATGGTTGCATCCATCCTTGGGGTCAATGGTCAGCTCTTGAAGTCATTTGATTTATTTTGATATTTTTAACTCACACTACCTAATTAGCGATTTCTATGTTCACTCTTCAATTCACTCATTTGAGGCCACTACATAGATGCAATCAGAGCCTCTTACACTGCCCACAATCAACCGAGAACACATGGCAAAGGAAAGACATCAACTGGTCGATTGTGGATGGTAGTGCGTCACTCCTAGACTGTGATGTCCATGAACTGCTTCAAGATAGAAGGGAAAAACAGACAAATTTAATGGTGAAGGGTTCTGTGTTTCTGCTCTGTTGTGGGGTGCATTCTCCTGACCTGGTTTGGATTCACTGAACCCCCTTAAAGGGGGGGTAAAGTCTAAGTAAAGTCTAATAAATACGAAGCTACACTCAATCGTGTTCATTACGATGCTTCATTAAGAAGCATTTCTTTCCACGTGGGAGTAGAGTCTTCCAGAATGACAAAGACCCCATCCGCAGGACACCAGCAGTCCAGAATGGTTGGAGATTCTGGAGCGACACCAAATTATGGGATTTCTCGACAAAAAATGGTGTCAAAGTCCTTTGAAGAGTTCACACAGTTGTAGAATCTACGCCGAGGCATTTTGAAGCTGTTCCGGTGGCCTATGGGGGTCCAACGCTGTATTAACAACTTTATATTGGTGTTTCCCTTATTTTTGTTACCTGTACAAAGAATTATTCTGTTGAAATCAACAAGGCCTTAGTAGTTTAATGAATCACTGGAGTCTTCGAAAAAGGTTTCAATGTTTTCTACCTTGGCACTAGGTGGTATACTGGCCAAACAACATGGCTAAACACCGCAGTCGCAAAAACATAAACCAAAGTTGCCCAACCTCTAAATCCTGAATCTGTCTTTGACATCATTGTCCTGGCTTACAAAAACCCGGATACCACAGCTTCAAAGGAAAGAAGAAAAAACAGGTTTAATTCCATGTCTTATCCTTAACATTTTACACTCCTTTTCTCTAATACATGCCTCTTACAGAACGACCCAGGCATCAGTTTCCAAAAAGCAACTTTGCTTTGAGATCAACTTTAATAACTGTAATTGTACAATTGGAATTATGTGGACATCTTTTTGAGGCAACGTTCTGTAAAGGCGATGTTGCCTGCAACAGGGACGCTGACAGGGATTGACGCTATTCGAGCAACAATAAAAACAGGCAATGCGCTGGGACAAAAAGTGGGGCGAAAGCCGCGTTGTCAATTCATTGGGCTACAGTTAACAAATGTAAGGCAATAATACACAGGCAACATTTTGAGGCAATGTTGACAGCCAATTTTATTATTAGGACCAACTGTATTTTCGGCCTCATAACAAAGTATAATAATCATGTTGTATTAGCCCCAGTTGCTTATTCCTATCCCTGCCCCTGCAACGTCCCTGCCTGTCTCGATTGCCTCAAGAAGTTGTCCATATATCTATATATTTAAGTGTGAAGATCATTGTGTGTTTTTTTGGAAAGTTGCCTCAGGGATGGAGAAGAGCATAGAAGTACTACAACATACATACAAACATATCATCTGGAATTTAGACATCCATAACAATAATGATAACAATGATCAAGAATCAGAGCCGTAATTATACAGTTTAGCAATAATAATAACAATAATAATCATGGATATTGTCTAAAAACTACATTTATGTTTTCATCTTTTCTTTCTTCCAAAAGAAACATATATATATATATATATTTATATAATTGAAGTTCTTTCGTCACTTCTTTTTTCTTTCTTTTTTCTGGCTAAATAGGTAACTTAAATATTTACAATGATTATTTTACAACCATTGGCC
>OOFE01045503.1:0-15032 GCA_900323365.1 Monocentris japonica | reverse complement strand
TGAAAATTTATCCTGTCTCTCAGTCCAACACAGCTGCATGTGGTAATAAGGAGTATAGTGTGCGTTCTCTTTACTATAATGTCATTTTTTATATTTTCTATGTACATCTAGTGTGTTCCTGGACTGTATATAGATCTGCTATCTCCATTGCTATTTGGAAAGTTACTGTTTTTAGATGTTGCCATGTCCCACAGGCACCACCCTCCACCATTTATAGTACAGAGGGGCTTTTGTATTCTCCCTCACCCAGAGAATCTTGGATCTTTAAAGACATACATGTGGCACACTAGTGAACACACTCACTCACACACACACACACACACACACACACACACACACACACACACACACACACAGAGGCAATCCATTTCAGGCAAAGCCACACTTAAGTAGTCCTTGATCTGCCAAGCCCAATTTTGGAGTGAGCTGCATTAAGAGAAGCATGGCAAAACCAGGCATAGGCACCACTTCAAAAAACACACTCCAGGCAGCTGGTTACCACAACTCAGATTTCCAGCCGAGCCTATGTCAATCCCCTCCCTGTTCAATACTTTGATGTAAAGGCCATATGGAGAAAGAGGGATGTTTATGCAGCAAATTGGTCAGTAATAGAAAGAAGCAGATTGTACATATGAGTGTTTTCCTAACCTTAGATAAATATCCTAATTGCGTTTTGTTGACCTTGAACGCCACTACTCTGTGTTGCAGGCCCGACGTATTGAAGAACTCACTCTGCTCCTGAACCAGTGCAGGCAATTCAGAGAGGTTACTCACATGGCACGGCAAGGTAAACAGCCTTTTCACTTCTTGATCCTTTCCTCTCAGTATTTATCATAGAAACAACAGTTGATTCAATTTGAAAATCCACCCCCCCCCGCCCCTTGAGAGAATAGTATGCCTCTGCATGAGTGCAAAATAATTCTTCTTCTCTTTGTTACTCTAGCTCCACCTGCTGTTCGTTCATTGTCGAATGGCAGGACTCCATCAAGCAGCAGTGAGGAAGAAGAGCAGGGAGTGATGATGAAGAATGCTGACTCTGCCAGCGCCAAATCTGAGGATGTAAAGTCTGAGGTGGGTACAAACAAGTTCCAGCTGGCCTCATAACATGACTTTGTTATGTTCCTGACAGTATTTTTTTTTAACAATTCCAGGTTTCCACAAGCAGCTCTTCCTCCCAGCATACGTCTCTTTCATCGGTCCAGAAAGAGATTGACTGCAGGTATTCAGGCGTTATTCCACCATGTAATGGACATGGAGGCAGTAGTAATATCACTGTATAAACTGTCATATCAAGTTTGATTATACTATGATGATTGTGGTTATATCTTCCCAGGACAGAGCCACAGACTTTATCAAGTAGTATGAATGACCTACCTAATGGAGCTTCACAAAAGGTTTTTAAATTACATTTATGACTTTTCCACTCCCAAACAATTCTCTTTTAATGTTTCTACAGTATGTGCAAACTACTGTACTGTTCCTTTAGTTCATCAATACATTACAGAACACATCATCAAAATTGACTTGCTGATTTTGTGAAATAACTGTCTTTTCTGAGCCATGCTTCTGTGTTGTTTTTCCAGAGTGGTCATGCTGATACCAGAAGTGAAACGCTGCCTGTAAACACCTCTCTGTTAGAGCAGAATGGGGACAGAGGGAGCAGTAGTGATACCCAGAGTCATAGGTCTCCAGATGGGAGCGAGGATGGAGACTCTAGCCAAAGTAAATCCAGAGATCCAGGATGTTCTGTAGGATGAGCTGGATAGCGTATATATATATATATATATAGGCCTAGGTTCTCTCGTTGTGTGGCATCCACATAAGTTCATTGGAGTGTGTTAATTCAAAGAGAAATGGCAATAGTTGTATATTTTGAGCGAACCACTCCTCTTTGACCAGAAGACCAGCCTACCTTTGATCATAGCTAACTGTGGAGGCATCTGACAGAGTAGAGATGGTCTTTCTCACAGAACACACCCTCTCCTTTGCTCTGATTGACCACACTCACCCCAGCCCCACCCTATCCCATCTTCACTGACCACTTTTAAGTTGAGCCCCACCCTATTCTCTTTCTACTGGGTTCTGCTGTAGAGTGGCGGCTGAGCAGCCTATGCCATAAAGATCACACATGGTAAAATTCAACTGGAACTCCTTCTCTTTCATGGGGCCTCAACCAAGGAGTTATTTGTTGAACTTAATGGTCTGCAACTTGTGGTTCTCCCCCTGAATAGAGTATTATAAAAAGGTGGACCGCAACACTGAACGTGTGCTACTTATCTCTTCTATTTGGAATGGAAAAAATTGCATTTCTGCTTTTTACTTAGTCATCATGATTTTGTCTTTATAATGGCTCCACATGCAGGATAAGGTACATTTCAGCAACTCTATTCTTTTCAAAGATAACATAACTGACATGCTTTTTTGTCAAGATTATTAAAGTGTTTTTTTGTCTACACTTATTAATAAGTAAATTAGGACTTTTTGAACTCAGCATGTGTTAAGCATCACACAATCTAACACGCCTCTATCAACATGCCCTTAGAATCATATTTGTATGCAGCATTAGTACACTGACTATCGTCTGTAATATTTTTAAAGGAAAGATGGAGAAAGTTGATGACAGCACTTCAAGTGATCATTCCCCAGTGCATTCTGGGGCAAACACCGGCCAGCGGGTTGTGGGCTCACCAGAATACTTGAAGAATAACAGGAGCATCAAGAAGCTCTGGGGAAAGTGAGTGTGTGTGAACAAATGCGTTTGCGCAATATAAGCTTGTTTAACACGTTACTCTGTACCTTTATCAGCGATTAAATGAGTTTACTAAAATAAACTAAAATTACTAAATCTATCTTTGGATTGATGAACTTTTCTTTTAAACCAGAAAGTTTGCTCTCTTCCCAACAGACTTCGAAGAACCCAGTCCGGAGGGCTCCAGGGGGTGGATCCAGACCCGGGTCAGTTTAAGAGAGGGGGCCTGCGTGCCACAGCAGGGCCCAGACTGACCCGGACCCCTGAGTCGTACGACTCTGTACGGTAAAGCTTGGTGCATCTCTGCCTGACCACCTGTAATGCTGACTCCTGTTAGGATGTTTTTAGTTCAGGACAACATTGTACTACTGAGGGGCAACACAACAAACTTTAAGAAAATGAAATGTCACATGAACTGGTATGACCTTATTGTCCCATCCCACCTCTACCCTTTCTTAAATGACTGTAATGGAAATAATCTTCAGGGCGTGTGTTAGCCTGACAATGTTACTGAATGGCACGTTTATCTATCTCACCATCCGTATTCTTAAAGACGATATTCTCAGATAAATGTGAGTAATTAATCAACTGACTGTGTTTTTGTCAGTGATATGAATACTCCATTCAGCCAATGGACCAAAGAGCAGGTGTGTGGCTGGCTAGAGGACTATGGACTGGGCCAGTATGTCAATCTCACCAGACAATGGGTTGATAATGGACAGACACTGCTGTCTGCAATGCCTCAGGACTTTGAGAAGGTCAGAAAATGAACAGATGAAAAGGGATATTTTATACCACCTGGAAAGTAAATAATGCTCAAATAATGAACTCTGATGATGCATATTATCAGAGTTACTGATATATTTATCAGTTTAAGATAAAAAAAAAAAAATGACACCCATGGTGGAATTGAAACGTTTCAATTTGTGTTCTGTCCCAACATTCATTTTATTGTGCAACAAAAATGCTTTTCTGCCCTCAGGAGATGGGTATTAAGAACCCACTGCACAGGAAGAAACTGCAGCTAGCTCTGAGGGCATTCAACACTAAAGTTACAGAGAAGTCTTCAGAGCTGGACCATATCTGGGTCACCCGTAAGTCTGTTTCAGCAAATCATCTGTGGAACTTTGGTTCTCATTCTCTATGTTCTCCTCATTTAAACACTTTACCAGCTCTACAAATAAAGGCTGGAAGTGCTCAACTCAAATACAAAAGAAAGAAAAGTGAGATGCAAGCAACTTTTGGGCACTGTGAAGCCCTTTCAGACTGTAACGGTGATTAAGGGCTATACAAATAAAATGTGATTTGATTTGATTTGCTAGCCAGCACTAAAATAACATTATAAAAGTTCATGATAAAAAATAATGAACTGTATCTTCATTCACAATGGACATGTTCTGGCTATAAAACTGATTGCAGGTGAGGTTTGTATCAGCACTATAAAAGCGGAGTAAATTAATATCTGACTTTCACCCTTTACAGGCTGGTTGGATGATATTGGTCTGCCTCAGTACAAAGACCAATTCCATGAGGCCCGAGTGGATGGTCGGATGATACAGTACCTCACAGTGGTAAGACTTAATCTTGTGTATCCTGTACTGTAACATCTACTATCCCAATGAAGGCATGCTAATACCCTTTGAATTTTAGATGTTAACATTTGAAACACATTTTTTGTACATTCAGAATGACCTCTTGACTCTGAAGGTGACCAGCCAGCTCCACCACCTCAGTATTAAATGTGCCATCCATGTCCTTCACGCCAACAAGTTCAACCCCTACTGTCTTCGACGCAGGCCAGGGGAAGAGGTAGGCAGGGATGGGAAGAGGTGAATGGAAGTTGGGAGGGTGGATTGTGCCAGGGTGAGTTGTATTCATGGGTTGCTGTTACGTTTTTATAAGAACAGCTGTAAACAGCTAAGAGTGGGATGGCAGGGGATAGAATGTAAATTATTGTTGTTTTTTCTTTACTTTCTTCAGAGACAGCCCTCTCCCTCAGAGGTTGTACAGTGGTCCAACCATCGTGTGATGGAGTGGCTACGAGCAGTGGATCTGGCTGAGTATGCTCCCAATCTAAGAGGAAGCGGTGTCCATGGAGGGCTGATTGTAAGTTCATTCTGGACCTAAAAGTCTTTTTATCTCCAGGTTCTACAAGTCACATCAGCAATAAACACTCACTATGCCAGGTGATCTAAATTTGTTAATGTCATTGCTGTTGTCACTACACCCTCCTTAGATTCTGGAGCCTCGTTTCAGCTCAGAAACCTTGGCTCTGCTGTTGAATATCCCCCCTCAGAAGACCCTGCTCCGCCGCCACCTAGCCACTGCATTCTCTGCCCTGGTGGGGTCGCAGGCCACGCAGGAGAAACGAGAGTACGCCAATGCCACAGGCCATGTCCCCCTCACTACCACCGCCAAAGTGAGGGTAAGAGTACAATCTGAGAGTGAAAAATGTTCTTCGGGTGTTCTTGCAGCATAAAATCAAAACCATTAATGGGTTCCACTTTTTGTGTTTTCAGCCGAAGAAGCTGGGCTTCACCCAATTCAGTCATTTGAGAAAGAGAAAACCCGATGAGTGTAATGACTACATCTGCCCCATAGACAGTGGAGCTCTGGCAATGAATGGGGTCTCCCACTGGCCCCATGCAGGGCTCAGGGGCCTGAGCCCCATCTTGGACAGACAGGCTGAGAGGCGGGAGCAGGTGGGGATAAAAAGCTGAGGCTGATTCCTCCGTGCTAATGACTGTAAAGCTAAGAGCTTTTAACTCCACCCTCTCTGCCACAAAAAAAGCTCCCCTCTCACTGAATCAAAGTGATTTTGTGATTCAGTGGAATTGTAATGCAGAAACTTACCTAAGATGCATCCAAATGGTGATTTGCTGGATCTGCCACAAAGAAACTGTGATTAGCAGGAGATGCTAACGGTTTATTACCAGATATGCTTAAACCAGGATTCATCTAGATATGGTGAATGGTGACTTTGTGTGACATAAGCTCTTCTTTTCTAATGAAAGCTGCTCTCTGCATTCCTTCTACAGTGGGATTCCAGTCCTTCCACTTTTGCTTTAATATAATGCATTTTACTGACCGTGTTTCTTAACTTATCTTAACCCAACCTTAGATTTAATTAGACTATTGATGGCCTGTTCTTTATATGTATCTTGATTTACAGTATAGTATAATAATTGACACCAGCTACTTCAAACTTGGTACTGACTTATCCTTTTTTTTGTTGACTGGAAGAAAATCTAATCGTGAAAACTGAAATTCTCTATGGAGAATGTAGATCAGCACCTTCAACAAGACTTGTTGGCCTACTCGAGATTCTCCTTGTGACTTATATCCAGTTTAATATTGTAAGTATTCATTAATGAAGCCTAATATTGCCCTGTCACATCAGGTTCTTGCAAATGTTGTAAACTATAATAAAGGCCTACATCTAAATTAATTCTTGCTTAACTTTTTCTTGATGAGAAAAAATCTTCCATCAAAGCAATTGCTTTTGCTGACATTTGGTACTTGGAGTAATTCTGAAAGTTTTAAATCGCTAAATTGGTCTGTATCATTCTCTTCCAATATTATAACCTGTATATTATACTACTCTACCACCAGCTCTGAACAGCTTGATTGGAAACTATGGCTGAATTACAGCATTCACAGTGATAGATTTACTTTTGATGTTTAAGTCCTGATAATTTTCCATTAAGAATTTGCTGATGACATCCCCTTTTCTGACCATGAGGAGAACATGGTGAGTGTCTGAGCTATACTGTGATGTCCTGGAAATAGGTACAACATGGAACATGTTTTAGATGCTTCAGGGTTTCATTTATGAACGAAAAAAAACACATAAGAAAATGACTAATGTATTTGTTTACAGTGTAGGGTGACAATGCTGTGAAGAGCAAGAACCTCATAAGATTTGGGATGACATCGCGTGATGAAGTGATGGCCCTGGGATCTTGAAATGACAATGGAACAATGTGTTGTGCCCAAGGCCGTATTGTTTTGGATGGGCAAAAAACTTTAGGTGAAAAATGTGTGATTCAAGTCCGCCTACTATTGCTCAAGAATAAAAATGCAACAGTATTTGGCATCTGACTCATAGGTTTACCATATTCCAACCCAGATCCTGTCAAATGGAAGAGCCTGGGTAGGAACTTCAAGCAATCATGCATCAGCTTGGTGGTGAATACTAACTGGTACAATTTGGAAGATTTACCAACCAATCAGTTAAAGTTTAGGGGCATATCACCAAAAAAACATACCTGATATCTTCTATACATTTATCTGCCTTCACCAAAACATCAACTGGTGTTTGACAGCTTTGTTTGGTTGAACATTTATTGAGTTTCTGACTGTTTCTGGCAACCAGTGGACATTGAAATGTTGTGTTTTTTAAGTAAAGATCAGTGTAATCATGTAATTGAAAAGTTGAGATGAGTAATAGGTCAAACTTCCATTTTTTTATTTTGTGATGGATATTAAAATACACATTAAGGTATCTCATTTTAGTTGTATTTAAAAGTATAACCTTCCACCTTTAGACTTAACACCTTTGCTCGCCAACTGTAACTAAGCCCCATGCTGTGCCGTACACTGTGCTTTTTATAGCACAGTACAGCTCAATGTTATGGTCAAAATGAGTAATTTTCTTCATCAGTAACCTGGACCAAAGGGTGTCTGCATCGGTGTTGTACCCTTTCATCTCCTTTAGCTAATTCATTTGACTGCATTAAAGGGAGAATGGTGGCAATACGGCATCTATTAGCGCATTAGCTCACAGGCCAAGTGAAATGTAGCAGACATGATTGCCTTGATTAAGGCTAAATCTGGCTGCTGCCTGTTACTTGCACGCTTTGTACTCATCTGAAATACATATCTCTATTTCATATTTCACATTTTCTGTCATTTCTCATTTCCCCACTTTTCCCTTTACATCTTAAAAATATGCCATTGACTACTAGAGTTGTTATGTGCTGCAATGCTGAATGTTATTTGCCAAATGAAACAGAATGTGATAGGCATTTGGTATTCCATTTTGCACTTGTAAATCTTGACTGCCATCATGAAACAAAGCATCTCCAGTGTGGTGGCAGGGGGTCTGTGGGTGTTTGTCATTGTATTTCAGTCCCAGTGATTCGGCTAATAGGATTCTGCTTGCGTGTCCAGTAGACTGGCAGACAGGGCAGCAGTCAGCTCCCCTCTGAACCTTCCTGCAGCAACACGCAGCCTCAATTAGACCAAACACAATAATAGGGAATCTTTTACCTCTGCATATCATTAGTTCCCTAATGAAGGACATCCTGATCAATGATTAGAAATGACAAGTTCATAAATAAATTAGTCCCGCCGATAACTGTGTAACGCCAATCAATGATCCATGTTAAATGGAAATTAGAAGGGATGTAGGAGTGAAGATTGGGGGTATTGGGTTTTGCAAGTGAAAAAAAGGGTGAATCAAGAGAAGCCAAAGAGATGGGTGTGGTATGTGAATATTTTTCTAAACTATTGGGAAGCATATCAGACAACAGATAGCAGACAGGTTTGTGTGATGTTGAAACAAACTGATAATGAAGCTTCTAGTTTTGACTTTATTCTCATCTAAAACCACCAGATGTCAGTGTTGCCTGTGGATAAAGATTTTGTAACAAAGCCTACTACGTAGTGAGTTGACTCCAGTAAATTTTCTAGTGATAAATCTGTCTTTCTCCGATTTGTATTTTTTTATTGTATTTTCATTATTCTTTATTTTCCCTTCTTTGTAGGCATTTGTCTTCCAGGGATAAGACATTATCATCACACTGCCTCACATTGTCCCTACCAAGACTCTTAGTTGGCTGTGATAGAATTTAGCTTGCTGGGTAGTATTGCGACATTTGTAGTTATAACACATTCAGTCTGACGGACAGCAACATGGGTATCATGCCAGTAAAAAGGACATGATAGGATGTCACATCATTCATCAAATAGTGAGCTTAATCCCAGTTTGCTCAGTGGCTAGGTGATAGGCATTCCAGGATTACAAACAGGATTACATGCACGTTTGAGACTCAACCATTCAAATGGTCTGAACACAAATGACCTCTCTCAAAAGATACAGACTGACAGGCATTATAAAGCATCTACTGCAAAAAGAAAAAGAAAACAGCTTTTATACAGTGGTACAAGGTATTCAGATGGCGACTTTCTTTGCTCTTTTCTTGCTGCCTCTTTCATTTTGTTGTGTGTGTGTGTGTGTTTGCATGTGTGGGTGTATGTGTGTTGAGAGAGGATGGCCTTGTTTATAATGGTGCATCTTAGCTAATTTCAGTAATGTGATCCAGCCTCCATTGGCTGACAGTTTAATAGCTATTATTTGTGTCACCCTTTCTCATAAAGCTTTAGCAGTAAATTGCTGTGTGCAAGAGACTGGTGTATGACTGACACCTTGCCTTGCTATATGATATCTATTGTTTTAATTAAGTGAAAGCGATTCTGACATTTATTGGATTCCAAGTTACTTGTTAATGGCAGTAAGAAAAAAAAGTGGAAGTAAATTATCATGGCTTAAATTACATAAATAATTTGTAAACCCTTTGCTAATGATTACACATTATTCTCCCACTGTGGCTGTCGATTCAGTGAAATATATCACAAATAAAAACACTGGATTGGTGATGCAATGCAAACCTCTCTTGGCAAGGCTCCTGTGCTCTCTCTGTTTTCACCTTCTCTCTGTCTCATCCTCTCTCTCTTTCAGTGAGAATGTGTGTGTGTGAATGATTATATTGCATTTAGTAGTAGTCTTGTTTGTTTGCTTGTATCAACTTTTGTAGAAACAGACTTTTATTCTGTTTTTTAAGGTTTCTTAAGTCATTTTTTAAAGTCATGGCAAGCGTCAGAGCTACAGTCCTTTAAGTAATCACCCTGTCTGTTTGATCTATGGACTCAGTCAGTTGTCTTCAGTGGAGCGTAATCATGTTTTTATATGATGTCACTGGTCATTCCTGTCATTAACGTGCCACCAGCTTGCCAGTTTGGGGAACATATTCCCTGTTAGGGTGGTGCATGTGTTGCATACTGCCCATTCAGCCACAGAGGTTGTATCTGTCTCCAGCGCACCAGTTTGTTCTGACGGGCCTGCCACAATGATGACTGCGTCACCCAGATGTGGCAGAGCAGCTTGCAAGCCAACCCTGACACGTCGTCAAAAGGAGCAGCCAGCCGTCTGCATGAGCCTCCTTCTGCCTCGTCAAACCTCAGAGCCCATCTCATCCTGTATGGCCAGCCAGTATCAACGAGGCTATTTCTCTCTGCTTTCCTCTCCATGCTGAGTGCATACCCCACGTAACCGGCTTACCTGTCTTATACTTTGTTTTATCTCTAATATTTACCCCTAAATTCAGTGGTTATGAATCATATTGAATTATCTGCAAATGAACTGAACTCACCACACAGACATTGTGAGAGTGGCGGACCAAAACAAGCATGATGGGATATGTTTTGGGGAACTGAAGTAGAGGAGTTCAGTTATGATCAGCCCCCCTGGCGCTGTGGGGCCTTTTTATGGGTAGCCAAGACAACTCCCTCCCTGTCATGTCATCCCTGTGCTTAGGGGCTGAAAAAGGACTGGCTTTTTCACTGCCTGAAAAATGTGGCCAGGCCATCGTGAGACAGGAGAAAGATCAGTCACTAGGAGATAAGAGAATTATAGAGACATTTAAGGAATCTTTCAACCCACAAAAGATAGAGCATCATGTCACCGCTCTGGCTATTTAGCCAACGCTGAACACAGGCCTTTAGGAATAGGATAAGATAGATTGTCTCCTCTCTTATGAAATCTAATGTAAAAACGTAACCACAGCATGCGTATAGTATTATATGGCTTTGATAGATTTACTCTGAGTTAATAGTTTACAGAGGAATTAACCACTTTCACATTATTAAAGAATGTAGCTCAATTGTCAAAAAGGTACCACTGCCTTTACAACCAAAATAAGATTCATCTACATGTGACATGTGAGCAGCTTGAAACATATCTTATTACAAAAATTTCTTTTAGACTTTAAGGGTTTCAGTGCCTCTGATTTCAGCCCCATCATAAACATTACACACTGTGAGCAGCAGCTACAAACTAACTAGGACCAACAAACTAGAACCATAAAAGAACCTTTAGGCATAGTATAAAAAAGGACAAGATATGAACATTAAGGAAAGCAGAGATACAAGTGTAAGAGAAAAGTGTTAGAAGAGGAGCAAATGGACAAATGGATCCATTGTAGCTAGGAAACACATCGACAGGCAGTGTTATAGTGACTTCTCACTGGGCTGTTTTTTAGATGTGCTCGAGTGAAGCAGCAAGGGAAACAATGAGGGGCGCAGTGTGCATTAAGTTGAACCCTTAAGGGGCAGTTACACTTATAGGGGGGCAACGTGGGTGAGGGGATCACACAACAACAAAGCTAGCCAGCTAGCCAAATGGTTTATAGCGTCTAGGCTAAAACCAGGCTACATAGGGTTTATTATCTTGTACATATGCATTGATGTGCAAAGGAAAGTGGATCAACAAGCAGCTAAGCCTGGCATTAAACATTTCATGGGCTTGAAAAAATATTATCAACAAATTTCCATGAGATTTCCAAAACTACATGCACATGTTCCATTTTCAACTTTTCTAGGCCTGAAAAACCTTTTTTTTAATTCCATGATTTTTCCACCATAGGAACCCTGTAAAAATGTAATAATGTATTTACTGCTTGGTCTACCACAGCCAAAAAGATCCTGGGCTATATGAACGCTAAAGCAGAGACACAACATTGAAATCACGTCTAGTGCTGTGGGCTTTGTCCTGTTCTGTAAATTTGTAAGAAAAGTAAAACGTTTTCATATATAAAAAGGAGTAAATACAGAAGAGATTAAATGTTAGAGAAAATGAAGCCAAAGAGATCGAGAGAGAAGGGAGTTGGGAGACTGTCCACCTCAGTGTCAAAATAGTGGTTGTCCTGGCTGCCAAACTGATCATAAAAGTGCTGAAACTCAAAAGAGTTCTCATGTTAGAGGGAAAGAAGCAGTTTCCTTACCTCAGGCCATCATCATGAGTGATCAAGAGTGACATACATCACCAGAGGCTTTCATGTCCAATGAGAACACCTGTCTGACTCTCTGGGTGAAAGTGAACAGAGGAATGCCATTGCAGATTACATTTCATATGTGCCACACTATGTCAGAAGACATGGTGGCACGGTGTACCAAAGCAGAATACAGGGACAGAGATAAAAAATATTCTGGATAGTCATATGGGAGATCATGTATTTTTGTTTTTGCAATCATAGATTAATAGAGCATGATGTACAACTATTTGGGGAACTACAACTCAACATTAGACAAGGTACTTACAGAAAGCAGTGCTCAGTATAGGAACTGTTAAAATACTTTTCAATACCATTTACCAATCTTCTAAATTTCATTTGGTGGCATTGGGGTTTGTTGATTTTTGTTGCTGCTTCTGGACATTGTTCAAAGCTCTCTGACAAAGCACTGTAGTTCAGAGCAAATGAGCAGTGGAGTGAAATATACTGAGACAGTTATTTCATAAGTAGAACATTGTGCAGTACCAGAGTTTCTGTAAATGGGGTGGAGAGAGAAATGGTTTGTTCCGATTCAGTGACACAAAGAGCAAGTCAATTGCCAGAGGTTAATGTGGGTAATGTGCAGAGGACAGACAAAGCATTCCTATGTCTTGGTCCATGTTTCTATGCATGTATGTGTGTCTGTATATTTATTTGACTTTCCTTGAGAGATACGTTGGAGATTCATCATGAGTTTTAGAACACGCATAAGAACCTCTGAACAGCAACAGCACATGCGGCACTACTAATTCAACACCTCTGTCAAGTATTCATGTGTATGTCATTTGTGACAGTGTTGAAAAACAGTGTTTATATTTGGACAGTTTCCAAATAAAAGTTCTCCTTGCAAATTAGTAACCCTGTCGTACTTGTTGTATTCACAAGTCTCCACGAAGCGCTGCTACAGATGATATCACATGAATACTTCATGACAGTTGACACAGGCTTTGAATCAGTATTCATGAATGTGCCATGTAGTTGTTATGAGAATGAGAACGTGTTAGAAATGGGACGCATTACTGAGTCTTGAAGGAATCCTGTTTACAAACCTCAAAAACATACAGCCAAGGGGCTGTAAGATGAAATGAGAGCACATCATTTGGGCAATATTGTATAAAGAAATATGCAGGGAAAAACAAACCCCAACAGCCATGGTTGATGAAATTACAGACAAAAAATGGTCTCTGATGAATTGGCACTTAATTACTGCTTGATTAGCATAATTATGCATGTTAATAGCATCTCAAATGAATTGCAGTTGTCAGGAGGGAGGAAGCATCTGTAGTGGTGGCAGCCTGATACATATTTTCTCCTATCCAACAGCGTTGTCTAACTTCCCCCTTAAGTGTTCACCATTAATCATTACACACTCCTTTTTCCTTTGGAGTGAAAATCGACGTTTTGGGATAATTGGGCTATTATGGTGTGCTCGTCACATCTGTAATAGCAGGCTAACGAGCCCCCTCGTGTGCTGGCATTCGGAGAGGATGGCAGAGCCTGGGCACTGAGCGGCACGGTGGGTATAGATGTGGCCCAGTCATTTTGTGGCATTATCATTTCAACTACTTCGTCCCTTGACATCCAATACATACTCCATATCTGGGCCTAGGCGTGTTTCTGTAAGGCTAGCCCCTTATTGCGCCCTGTTATAGGAATAAGAAACAATTCTAGAATCTTAGAAACGTATTGATTACGGCATTGTTATAAGTATTGATTTAGAAATAAGTGCCACAGAGAAAATACAGGGAAAAAAGATAATTTCTGAAGCTGAGTTAGTTCCCTGCATAGTTTGTATGTGAATTAGCACGGTAATCAATAGCTGTTTTCCTTGGTGGTGGATTGGCTAACAGTAGGCCAATAGGATACACAGAGGTTGAGAACAGGGTCTGGGGACCAATCCATAAAGTGCCTTGAACTCAGAAATCCTCACCACTGTTTGATAATAAGCAGTTCAGCAGTGGACAAACAGCCCACTTGGTTTGGCCCTCAGACTGAGTTGACAGAAAACATAAACAGTGAAAAATACGTGTGTGCATGTTTTCATGTGTGTACGTGTGCATTCGGAGAGTGCAAACCTCTGCCAACGCTGAACAATTCTCCAAGTTGTTGTTACACCCAAAGATATCATTCCTATCACTTAACTTTTAGTCAAATTGATTTCTTGGCCCTGAAAACACTCCATAGGATTTGGAAACAAGTCTCTATCTCCTTTAGTTTCATAATCATGGCTAAAAAACAATAATTGCCTAATGGCGGAAATCCCAGATCCAGATCACCACCAAAATTGAATCAATTGTTCCATGGCCCAAGGCCTTTCTGTCCGCCTAATTTCATGGAAATCTATCCATACGTATTTGAGATTTCCTGCTGACAGATAGACAAACAAACAAACTAACAGGGGTGAAGCGGAGGCAACAAAACAGATGCCCATAGACCCAGAGAGCCTAATACAAGAAATAACCGATGGGTGGATTGAGTGGGTGCAGTACCCTATGGCTCCAGAAAGAGGCTCTTTAGTCCTTGAAATCCATTCTTCCTCACCCATAGCTACACCACTTTATACTAGTTACTGTACTGTCATTTGTTTTACATTATAAAAGCTTAATTTGTTGTTAAGTAATGCTGCCACTGCAGTAGGCGTGTGTATGTGTGTGTGTGTGTGTGTGTGTGTGTGTGTCTTGCATTTTGTTCAAGTTAGAGATGAAATAGGGACTTTTGGAAGGAGACAGAAATACAGAGGGTTGCAGTAATCTGAGCAAAAGGAGATAAAAGCATGGCTGACCTCTTCCAAATTTAATTTTGGAAATATTCTTCAGTTGAAAGAAACAAGATTGCACAACTCTCTTAACCCATTTGTCAAAGCTCAAATTTGTATCAAAAATTACACTTACAATTTAATGGACTTGAGTTGTAGAGAATTCTGTGACATCCAGCACTTTATGTCTAAGTGGAAGCATGTAGATTCCAAATAAGATGGGACCTAACACTGAACCCTGCATGACCCCACATGTAATGTCTTCTGAAGATGAATATGAGTTGGCTATGGCTAGAGTGTTGTAACTGAAACTAAAACTAAATATATTTCAGTAACTACAGTTACTGTACAAGCTACTTTCTGGTATACGAATGTACAGCGCATCAACCTCCAGTTGGTAGATGTTTATTGACTTCTA
>OOFE01045502.1:0-21812 GCA_900323365.1 Monocentris japonica | reverse complement strand
AAGGGGAGGGTGGGGGGGGAGCGGGGGCTGTCTCTCTCTGGCCCTTCATGAACAGCATCCTTGTCCTGTCCTCTCTCTGATGGAGGTACATTTGATGTCTAGAGTCTGCAGTGTCAGCCGAGTCTGTTCACCCTGTATTCTCTTCCTCTCCAGTCGTCGCAAGGTGGAGGCCATCGTACCCTGCTGTACGGCCATGCCATCCTTCTGAGACACAACCACTCAAGCATGGTGAGACTGGCTGATACCCTCCTGTCATTACATCAGTGCATCATCAGTGTTACTCAGCACTTTAACAGGGCAGTCAAGTGGACTCAGAATTTCACCAGTCGACTTATTATTATTTTGGGTTTCAGAAAAGATAAGGCTGACTGAACAAAGGCTGGTTTAACATCAGTGTGTTCAGTGTAACTTAAAGCAAAACATTTAGCATCATTTTGTCAATGGGTTGTGGAAATGTTAGACCATGTCCTGATAATGAACTTTCTCCCCCAGTACCTGAGCTGTTTGACTACATCTCGGTCACTCACAGACAAGCTGGCCTTTGATGTGGGCTTACAAGAAGACTCTACAGGTAAAAACTCAAGGGACATGCTATCTGGAAAAACCAAAAAAAAGTCTGAGAAGATTAGGTAAAAAAGAGAGACTAATGTGGATTCATTGTTTTAAGACACAACAGAAAACTCTTAAACTTGCTTTTAAATGATAAATTGTGTTTTGGTGTTATTATGCTGTAGTATTATTGTTGATTTGTTTTTTTGGGAGTCCAGTAAGGCTTGAGTTGGCCTTCACAAGCTACGGGCCTTAATGGAGTCAGCAGTGCAAATCCTGCCTCATAGCAACAATTTATTTTACAGCAATTTTTTTTAACTTGGTTGAGAAATGTGCTACGCAAACATAGATATTATTATTAGGCTACCCTGTCTCACACTTAAACAGCTTCTTCTTCTTCTTTTTCTTCTTCTTCTTCTTCTCATTATTATTACTGTGAATATCTCCCTGGCAGGCGAGGCGTGTTGGTGGACCATTCATCCAGCCTCTAAGCAGAGGTCAGAAGGTGAAAAGGTCAGGGTGGGAGATGACCTCATCCTGGTCAGCGTGTCCTCTGAGAGATACCTGGTAAGACTCGACCCACTTTCCCTGTAAACTGATGAGGGATTTAGGCTTATTTCAGCTGAGCTTACCTCCCTCCTTCCCGTCTCACTCTTGTCCTCTTCCTCTTGTCCTCTTTCTTCAGCATCTGTCCTATGCCAGTGGAGATCTGATGGTGGATGCCTCCTTCATGCAGACTCTGTGGAACATGAATCCAGTGTGCTCTGGATGCGAACTGGCTGAGGGTACAAGCAACATGTTCAACTCAAATTTCACCTTATAACCACCCACATTGTACACCTTTACCGTGCCTTCGTACTGCGAGCAATTTGGTTGATGGGTTGCTCTATTCTGACTGATTGTGGGTGGCACGAAAGGCTCTGATTGCATCTATGTAGTGGTCTCATGTAGCTAAGTTTGACCAGGTAAATCATGTATTTTTCACTGCTTTGGTATTGCCTTTCATAATATTACATTGTTTTGATTGTTTGATATAGCTAGCTAGCAAGTGTTAATTGGGTAGAATTATCAAAAATAATGGCGGCAACTGTTCTGTTTCTGAGACGTTTTTTCCTGTAGTCTTTCAAATAGAAGTTGTAGAGAATTGGGAAACTTGGAATGGCTGCAATCAACTTCTTGCACTTGTCAGCTTATGCACCTCACAAACATGCTCACTACTCACTCACTTACTTTACCGTGGTGTGTGTTCCTCCTATCAGGGTTTCTGACAGGAGGCCATGTCCTCAGGCTGTTCCACGGCCATATGGACGAGTGCCTGGCCATCGCTACACCAGAAGAAGGCGAGGAAAAGCGCAGGTGAGAAGAGGAAGAGCGGTTCAGCGCTGCAAAGCATCCTGTTGCTGTGCTACTATATGACTCAAACAGTGTGTCTGCCCTTCCTCCTCTGTAGGATGGCCCACTATGAAGGTGGTGCAGTGTGCAGTCAGGCCCGATCCCTGTGGAGACTGGAGCCTCTGAGAATCAGGTGATGGTCTCCTCAATTATTTTTTGGTATGGCCATATGTCATGTTATCTCCCATAAACTGTGCGACCTTGTAGACTTTGTGAAACTATGTACTATGTTTTTTTCTACTTTCCATCTGTAGCTGGAGCGGTGGCCACATGAAGTGGGGTCAGTCATTCCGGGTTCGCCACATCACCACAGGCCGGTACCTGTGTCTGGATGAGGAGAAGGGTTTGTTGGTGGTGGACCCAGAGAAGGCCAACACCAAACTGTCTGCCTTCTGCTTCCGTGTGTCAAAGGTCACAATTACATTTTGAGGTCATTTGTGTCTCTCTTATCATGCTGTGCCTCTTGTTATATCTTTCCTCATCCATCTCTCCATCCTCCCCTCCAATCCTTTCTTTCCTCCTGGTTCCCCTGAGCAGGACAAAGTGGAGGTGGCTCAGAAGCGTGACGTTGAGGGGATGGGCATACCAGAGATAAAGTATGGAGAGTCCATGTGCTTCGTCCAGCATGTGTCTACAGGCCTGTGGCTCACCTACGCTGCCCTAGATGCCAAAGCTGCACGCCTGGGCACGATGAAGAGGAAGGTAGGGCCTTCTGATCAACACACAATGGATTAATATAGCAGCATATCTGTCCTATAATGTGATTATGGGTACGACAGTATTGCAATACGAGGCACAGCCTAGTGCCGCCAAGTACCTTCTATACAGTTACCAGTGCATGTGTACTGACTGACAAGTGTTCTGCAATAAGAATGAATAACAGGAGAAAACAAGAAGATCACTACTAGATTGCTACTATTAGCTCCCTGTTTACCGCAACATTTTGCAGCCAAGCCTTGCCAGCCAGCCGTGCTTTATGGGGATTATCGAGACGGATGTATTTGTCTTTGCTCGACTGAAGCTAAGGTCTGGCAGAGCGAAACTATGTCATATATAATGATTACCAAGATACGATACCCAGATCAACATCGATGGTGAATAAGCAAAGGTTGGGTATACATGATTTGCAATTGTTGGAGATATAGGAGGGCTTGTTATACCTTTTTGGTCCACGACCTACAGGCCTATGATCTGTTCTGGGTCCTGGCCCGTAGGGTAAGAAACAGTGACAGTACATATAGGTAGAGAATTAGCAGATGTGCTCTATAATGCCATTGTCCCTTCTGTGTCTCCAGGTCATTCTGCACCAGGAGGGCCACATGGACGATGCCCTGACTGTGTCCCGTTCCCAGACTGAGGAGTCTCAGGCCGCCCGTATGATCTACAGCACCGCGGGCCTCTTCAGGCAGTTTATCAAGTATGACTACACATCTATTGTCCCGCCCCATCTCCAAGTCACACAGCACCAGCCTGAGCTCTCATTGGCTTGGTCAAATAATCATACATATGACATGTATCTGAAAAGCTTGATTGGTAAAGGTTCTACAAGTAGCATTTTAACATCAATAAATCATTACCACATTCATTTTGAGACCATAGGCCGAGACCTAGCATTTTACATTATGTGCCACTGGGTTGGGTTTTGCAGGAAATCTGTTGTATTGTAAAGAAAAAGATTACTTTTTGTGGCACAAAACAGGAAGTGGACGCTTTTCTTTCAGTGTAAATTGAGCTAAAGCTTCAAGTTTCTAGGCAGAAGGCGGATGGATAAATCACTTTTTAGCTCCTAAACTTCTTCTTGCTCTTCAAAAAAACAGGGGGAGGGGGGATTAGTAACATCTTTGTGACAGGAAATGGGGTTTATGGGTAATGTGGTCTTAATTTTGAGAAACACTAGCACTAACACTACCACTGGCGTGAGATAGAGGCTACCAGTCGTCTCTTTAAAAATGCTACACATAGCACCTTTAAAATGGATTGTGAAAACCACTGTTTAGGTTCAGTTTATTGCGTATGGATATGATCAAAACTGATACAAAGAAAGAAAAAATCTCAAGGGGATCATCAAAGCATCTCAGCCTGAAAGAAAAAAAGAGTAAAAAAATACATGACAAACAAAAGTAGAATCTTGTTGACTTTGTTTGTGTTCATTCAGGGGTCTGGATTCTCTGAGTGGGAAGAACAAGGCCCCGGGGCCCGTGTCCCTGCCTCTGGAGGGGGTGATCCTCTCCCTGCAGGACCTCATCTTCTACTTCCGTCCTCCCGAGGAGGAACTGGAGCACGAGGAGAAGCAGACCAAGCTGCGCTCCCTCCGCAACCGGCAGAACCTCTTCCAAGAGGAGGTAATCTGCTGCCTGCACAATCCTACACACACAGACAATCAATGTATTGATTCTGGCAGTCTGTAAAGAAACTGTGCAAAGGGAATCTTAGAGCCATCCTATTCCCACCTACACTTTTATTTATTCCTATCTTTTTCTTTTTAGTTACTCTACCATTAAACACAAGCGCGCACACACACAAACACACACACGCACACATTCACTCACTCAATCACTTGTTTCACACTTTCTTTTCAGTCCAAGCAAAACAAACAAATATTTTCCGATGGATAGTTTTTAATAATGTTCTTAAATGGTGATTATGATGATGGGTCTAATGGGGCTAATGCTAATGCTAATAACGCCAATAATAATAATAATATTAAATAATAATAATGCTAATAATAACAACAGCAACACTAATAATATTAATATTAATAATAACATGGTTTTATGTTTCTGGGTCAGTTGTGCACGGTTTAGCTTTCCTGGTGTCCCATGTACCCCATGTCAGCATGTGTCTGTCATCCCCAGGGCATGATCACCATCGTGCTGGAGTGTATCGACCGCCTGAATGTGTACAACACTGCTGCTCACTTCTCTGAGTTTGCTGGGGAGGAGGCTGCAGAGTCCTGGAAGGAGATTGTCAACCTGCTGTATGAGCTGCTGGGTAGGAGAATCACTGCCTCTACTCTGAAAATACATATCGATGAAATGCTGTCTAACTATAAATAATATAACGGTCATTTCTCTCTCCGTGCCTCCACTGAACAGCCTCTCTGATCAGAGGGAACCGTTCTAATTGTGCACTGTTCTGTGACAACCTGGACTGGCTGGTCAGTAAGCTGGACCGCCTGGAGGCCTCCTCAGGTACAGGATGTCCTGCGTTTATTCACTGATACATCCGCTACTCACTGTTTTAGATTTTACTGATTGCTTTTAAGGCTTGGCTAGTTCTAGCTACTAGCTACAGCTCATGAGCTATGGTGCAGTCTGAGAAACCCAGACATGAACTTCTTGGCCATCCCAACTTCTAGGCTGAAAGCCAATGGTGATTTGGCTTTTCAATACCTGCCTGAGGAGCCTGAGGAGCTTAGGGTGCAAAATCAGCATCACCTTATAAAGTTCTTCTTAAAACACATTTTTATAAATAGGCTTTTATGTAGTTGTATTTTTTACCTACAGTATTTTGTACGTTCTGTTCCTTTTTAACCCCAATTTCAATTCATGTCTGATGTTTTTGTTTTTATTTTTTATTTTATTGGCTTTTATTTATCATTTTACTTTTTTATTTATCACTTTCTAAGGAGCTTCACAATTATATTTTTACTAGTATTAGCAGTTCTATTAATAGTAGTATTAGTGATTGTATTATCTGTCTTCAGTTAGCTGATACTACATCATACTAAATATTAAATCCTCCACTGCCCCGTCTCTCCCCATCTAGGTATTCTGGAGGTGCTGTACTGTGTGCTAATTGAAAGCCCTGAGGTTCTGAACATCATCCAGGAGAACCACATCAAATCCATCATCTCTCTGCTGGACAAACATGGACGGAACCACAAGGTTAGTCTTCTCTTACTGTCAGAGACAGTGTGGACAATTAACATTAGCCAGCAGCCTGGTAAAACTTTGGCTGTGGCTGGTATGTTTGTCAACTTCACCAGCCACTTTGGTAACCAGTCATCACTTGGAGCTTTTTTGCATTCTAGAGATTTGGCTTGTAAAATAGTTGGACTGGAAAATGTTGTCCATTTTTCCATTTTAGACCATACCCAGCGATTTCAGACCATACCCACAATTCCTGTCTCTGATCTCCCTTTAGGTTCTGGACGTCTTGCGCTCTCTGTGTGTGTGTAATGGTGTGGCTGTGAGGTCCAATCAAAACCTCATCACTGAAAACCTGCTTCCGGGCCGTGACCTCCTGCTGCAAACCAACATTGTAAACTATGTGACCAGGTATTTAAACTGTTCCTGTTATGTTTTGACCAGGGTGGGGGATTTAGTCCAGCCATCAGCCAAATGCTAGCATGATTTTTGTACTCTACAAAACACTTTAGAAGGTAGCGAATGTTGTTTTGAGTTTTTTTTCTGAATTCTGATTTGTCTAGTAAAATAGTGAAAGTTTTTGGAAATTATCAGCCACTGTGACTGGTGGCGGTAGACTATGTGGCTGACTGTATTCTCTCCTCTTCTGTTTTTAGTGTGAGGCCCAACATCTTTCTGGGTACATGTGAAGGGTCCACGCAGTATAAGAAGTGGTACTATGAGGTGATGGTAGACTATGTGGAGCCCTTCGTGACAGCGCAGACCTCTCACCTGCGTGTGGGCTGGGCTCTGACTGAGGGCTACAGCCCCTACCCTGGCGGAGGAGAGGGCTGGGGAGGCAACGGGGTGGGAGATGACCTCTATTCCTATGGTTTTGATGGGCTGTATCTGTGGTCAGGTGAGCTGGTTACCTGATCTGTTGAATGTGTTGCAGTCTGGTCTCCCATGATGTTTTGTGACCTCTCTGACTTCTTGCCTCCTCTGCCCTTCAGGAACTGTCCCCCGCCAGGTGGCTTCGCCGAGTCAGCACATCCTGGCCGCTGATGATGTCGTCAGCTGCTGTCTGGATCTGAGCGTGCCCAGTATTTCCTTCCGCATTAACGGCCACCCTGTCCAGGGTATGTTTGAAAACTTCAATGTGGATGGCCTCTTCTTCCCTGTCATCAGCTTCTCTGCTGGAGTCAAGTAAGTATTAACAACATGGAGTTACTGGTTACCACATGCAGGATGATTGATAAGTTGCTCAGGTGTTACGATTGTTACTAATCTCTTAATTTGCAACCAAACAGCGTAGGGGAGCACACACAGAATGGTAAACTGTCAAAAAAATGGATTTTCCCATTACAGGATACTTAATTATTGGCTGCAAATAGTCCTCACTTCGCAAGAAATATAATTTGTCATGAAAATTATGAATGATCATAATTTTTATGTTAGAAATGATCTGTTTCCCATTCTTTAAATGGCCTTTCCTCCAAATCATCTCACCACAGCCTAGGGGGTCCGGTCCCCGAAGAGTGGGAACCAGTGGCCTACACCCGCTGTGTGTAATGGTCCTTAACAATGCTGACAGGGGATAATGGTGAATTGACTGATTAGAGCAGGGAGGAACACTTGGGACCTGGCGGAGAAATTAAATCAATGTTTTTTTATTATGATTCTTAGAGAGATCAAGGCATTCTCGCCATTAAAGGCTTTAGTTGTTCATAAATGGTCCTCTGTCAAAAAGATAAAGACCCGGCTTTATTTTTGTCACCTCAGGGCTCGCTTCCTTCTGGGTGGTCGTCACGGAGACTTCAAGTTCATGCCTCCGCCTGGCTATGCGCCATGCTATGAGGCTCTGCTGCCTAAAGACAGGATGCGGATTGAACCCATAAAGGAGTACAAGCACGACTTCAATGGCATCCGCAACCTATTGGGTCCCACCCTGTCCCTCACCCACACCTCCTTCACCCCCTGTCCTGTGGACACTGTTCAGGTGCAGCAAAACCCTCTGAGCCTTCCCTTGGTGTACAAACGCCTCAAAAGCAGGCATTAGCTCCATGAAAATTGTATTATATTAGCTATTAGCTTTCTGTCTGTCTGCTGACTTGTCTTTGCTGTATAGATCGTGTTGCCGCCCCACTTGGAGCGTATCCGTGAGAAGCTGGCGGAGAACATCCATGAGCTCTGGGCCGTCACCCGCATCGAGCAGGGCTGGACCTACGGGAGTGTGAGTATGGAGTCAGCACTGCATTACAGAGGCCAGTGAACTGCAACTGGATGGGGATATTGATTTGACAATGATAGACTGATTTGGAGGTGTAGAGTAATGTAAGAGTGATATTACAAACTGCTATATATTCATTTTGCAAAAAAACATCATAACCTGAGGTTCATTAATAAATAAAATAATAATATATATAAATAATAAATGAAATATAGAGGGCTTCGTCTCTAAAAGTATTACCATTTTATCAACCAAGGACTTAAGGAATTACCTACTATCCTTTAAAAAGTACCATAAATTACATTTTCTTCGATCAATCTCTTCAGCTATAGATTACGACGACAGTGTTAATATTTCAAAGCTCTGGCATAAGAGCAGGGATGTGAATTCATTTTACCTTTTCAGGCTGATATAAATCTTAATGGCATACATTAAAAGTACACATCATATTAAGTAGTATCAAACTGATATATCTAATATAGTTATATATATAATATATAATTTGCAATGAAAATCAATGCTTTTCTGAAACAAATAGTATTTTTTGTTCAAATTGATGGTTGTTTGCTTCATGATGATCACCAAGTCGAGGTCATAGTTTATCCACCTTTTTTTCTACCACTACATCACTTCAGAAGAGTAACCCAGCATAATCTGCCTCCACAGTTCAGGGATGACAACAAGAAGCTCCATCCCTGTCTGGTGGACTTCCAAAACCTTCCTGAACCAGAGAGGAACTACAACCTGCAGATGTCTGGAGAGACCCTCAAGTGAGTTTGTCTGGAGAGACCCTCAAGTGAAGTTCTGCTGAAGGTTTTGGAGTGAGAGATCAAAGGATCAGAGGAGGTTTATTGTGTGTTGGACATGGTTTCTAATGCCCTGGTATCCCACAGGACTCTCCTGGCACTGGGTTGCCATGTTGGTATGGGTGACGAGAAAGCAGAGGAGAACCTCAAGAAGATCAAGCTGCCCAAGACGTATGGCAACAATGATATTTTCTGGCTACATGTACTAATTGTCTTGTTTCCTGCATATCTCAACGTATGCTTGCCTCTTCTCTAGCTATGTGATGAGCAGTGGATACAAGCCTGCCCCCCTGGACCTTAGCCATGTCAAGCTGACACCCAACCAGAACCAGCTCGTAGAGAAGCTGGCAGAAAATGGGCATAACGTGTGGGCAAGGGACCGGGTACGGCAAGGATGGACCTACAGTATTGTGCAGGTAACCTTTCCTCTATATATTTACCATTTGCCAAAATACTGCAGTGATGCTCTGTCCTTCATTCCCTTTTTGTGAACTTTTTGTGACGTCCTGTGTATCAAAAAGTCATATGTATGACAAACATGGGAATGATGTGGCCATCCATGTAAATGTGGTATAACTGAGCTCAACGTTTGCCTTTTTTGTGAGTTAATCATTAGTCCTGGCATAATACCCAGCCTGAGGCTACTTTATATAAAGAGGCCCACTTGTTAGATAGAAATAATGTTGTGTTCTGTTCCTCCTCACAGGACATCATGATGAAGCGTAACCCTCGTCTGGTACCTTACAACCTGCTGGACGAGAGAACTAAGAAGACCAACCGAGACAGCGTTAACAATGCTGTCCGCACTCTCATTGGCTATGGCTACAACATCGAGCCTCCAGATCAGGAGAGCAGTAAGCTTGCTCTCCTCTTAACATGCATTGATTGAATACAGAATACTGTGTAACTTCACAATGCTTTTACCCCACCCATAATATTTATAGTATCTTCATCCTCTTCATCTCTCTCCTCTATCTTCTTTGCATTTAGCTGGCCATGGCCTTGAGAACACCCGCGGGGACAAGGTGCGAATCTTCAGGGCAGAGAAGTCGTATGCTGTCACCCAGGGGAAGTGGTACTTTGAGTTTGAGGCAGTGACCACGGATGAGATGAGAGTGGGCTGGGCCCGTCCTAATGTCCGCGCTGACACGGAACTGGGAGCAGACGAACTAGCCTACGTCTTCAACGGCAACAAGGTTAGTCCATACTTTCTGCAGGGCTGTAGTCAAGACCACCCTAGTCGAGGCAATCAATTCTAAGAAGAGGTCCAGTCGAGTCCAAGTCTAGACCAGGTCCAAAGGGTGTCGAGACCAAATCAAGACCGAGACCAGAACAAATTGAGGACTATTCAAGACCAAGGCCAAAATAGGCAATAAACCGTGTACGTTTCTTTCCAAATATAAAAATACTGATTAAGGAGTTTCTCAAGGATGAACTGAGATGTTGATCTATCTACATCCAACATGTAGAAAGTTGAGGACCATTGCATGCACAGGTTTCTACAGGTGAAATCCATTAAATTGTTTGTAGTGCTGGGGAGAAAATAAACCAAACATTAAATTTTTTGATAGGTAGGAAAATGTTCAGTCAACATCCAATAGTGGCTGAAACCAAGAGTCACAATAGGCTCAAGACAAGACGTCACAAAAGTCTCCAGTACTACAGCGCTGCCTTCATGTCTCTGTTTTTTTCACTGAAAATGACAATTTTTAGATTTTGTGCTCATTAATGCATTAATAGTTAAAGTTGTCATTTAGAACCAGATGATTTACTCATCTTTAACCTTCCCCAGGCCCAGCGCTGGCATGTTGGCAATGAGCCATTTGGTCGCCAGTGGCAGTCTGGTGACGTGGTTGGCTGTATGATTGACCTGACTGAGATGAACATCATGTTCACACTGAATGGAGAGATGCTGATCAGTGACTCAGGCTCTGAGATGGCTTTCAAGGACATTGAAATTGGGGATGGTAAGAGAGGCCTAGTCATTTTACTTACTGAGATTAGCATTAGTTGTAGTAGTCTATTTAAACTCTTGAACTAACATCAGCACTGTTTGCCATAACCTTTTATTCAACACAGCTTGTGTAAAACAACAGGACAGCTACACGGCAACCAGCAACTAGCTTTTGCTAATTGTCACTGATGGTTTTACCCCTCAGGTTTCATCCCAGTGTGTGCCCTGGGCCTGTCTCAAGTTGGAAGGATCAATCTTGGTCAGAATGTTAGCAGCCTGCGCTACTTTGCCATCTGTGGCCTGCAGGAAGGCTTTGAACCCTTCGCCATCAACATGAAGCGAGATATCACCATGTGGTTCAGCAAAAGCTTGCCCCAGTTTGTGCCTGTACCCACCGAACACAATCATATTGAGGTAACTACACGGAAATAACCATCAAGACAACATCCTGACACTTTATTTTCAGGGTGTAAAACAACGTTTGTGCACACAATTTCAATGAAAATAATTATTAGATAATGTGGCAATATCTGCATTGAAGTTTGCAGTTTAGGACCGGATCGTTTTTTTGACCTTTAACCTTCTTGCTCTCTCACAGTTGTCCCGTGTGGATGGGACAGTGGACAGTGCCCCCTGTCTGAAGCTGACCCACAAGACCTTTGGCTCCCAGAACGCCAACACTGACATGCTGTTCCTCAGACTCAGCATGCCTGTGGAGTTTCACGAGACCTTCAAAATCCCAGCAGGCACCACCCCACTCACCCGTGCCCTTACCATCCCAGAGGAGGAGGTGGTGGTGGTGGAGCCTGACTCGGAGTTTGAAGTGCTGAAGAAGTCCGCCAGCCGTAAGGAGCAGGAGGAGGAGAAGAAGGAACCCTCTGTTCCCAAGGATGTCCCTCTGGAGAATGAGAAGGACACTGTCTCAGAGAAAGGCAAAAAGAAAGGGTAAGTATGTAGGGCTCTGTCAGTGGAGAAGAGAGAAAGCTTACAGAGCCTTAAAGCTGCATGGTTTTTATCTTAAAATACTCCTGTCTTATCATCCTATTCCAACAGAAAAAAGTGTCCTATCCCCCCTAATCGAGACCCTGTAGATTCATCCTATTTGCCCAAATGAAATTCTGCTGTTGATATAGACACTGCCCATAGGAAGTGATGGATCGAAATTAAGCAGCCAGCAGCCAGCGACTGCTCTGTCCAGAGAAAGCTGGAATGGGCGTTAGGTCTTTTGCCTCTGTCGTCCTTTTGGTGTCATTTGGTATAAAGTCACAGACTGACCATGTTGGTAAACATGAGTGTGCTGTGTGCAGTTTACCCCTGTCCCAAATGGGACAAACTGGCTTTAAGTCAGGCTAAAGCAGGATTTAATGCCAATGGAGTTGCGTAGACACTGGAATTTAGAGTTGCCCGGTCTGAGAAAATTCTCCAAGCTCATTTTGTGTTCTGTGCACATCAGATTCTTCTCCAAGGCAAAGAAAGCTGCCCTGATACCTCTTGGCCCTGCTCCTGCACCTCCCACGGTGCCTCGCTTGATGAAGGATGTGGTCCCTGATGACAGAGATGACCCTGAGATCATCCTCAACACCACCACTGTGAGCATTTACCCTATCCTAATGTCTCATTTATATTGCAGGCTCTGGTCTGTATGAAGGTAAAGTAATCAGAACAGAAAGGCAAGTTCTGCTGAGTCTGCCCAGCTGGACAGTTTTTTAGTTAGTGTAGTATGTCATGCTAAGCTACTTTTAAAGAGTAATATAGGGAAGTGTTTGGTTAACACACAGACAAAATGATACCTGAATTGTAGATCGATCAAACTGTAAGCATTAAGATCACGTATGCATATGTAGGAAAGATGTGTCCACAGGTAGTACAAGCCATACACAATTGCAGTATTCTGTAAAAACAGATTTGTTAAAGTTTTTTTGGCAATATCGTGCAATAATAATAATTCTCATGAAATGCCTTCTTCATATGTTGTCACTTTCATTTTGTGTCATTTTTCTATTTTCAGTATTACTATTCTGTGAGGATCTTTGCTGGGCAAGAGCCTTCTGGCGTGTGGGTTGGCTGGGTCACCCCTGACTACCACCAGTATGACCCGAACTTTGACCTCTCCAAAGTACGCAACGTCACCATTACTGTTGGAGATGACAAAGGCAACATACACGACAGGTCAGACTTTTTTAAATTTCTTTCTAATTTCTTAAGTACTCTGAAACGTTAAGCAAATTATTTCTTCGACCTTTATTTAAAATGTCAGGTTGATCAAGACTTACAATTTCATTCACAATGACAACCTGGTTGTAATGTAGGTGGAAATGAGGAACACACAACATAGAGACATGACAAAGATAGATTTTGCAACCTTTATTTATTTCAGGGAAGGTTAATTGAGCATGCATGCTGTTTTTCAGGAATCCTTTCTTACACACATTCACACTTGGGTGCCTCCTTGGACAGCCTAGGTCTTGCTCAAGGGCACCTCAGTGGTAGATGTTGAGAGAAGGGAGAGGCTTGCTTATTTACTTTCCCTGAGCAGATTTTCTGGGCAGGATTTAAGCCAGTGACCTTCCTATTACAACAGAATGAATAATGAACACGATCCTGTCTTCTGACACAACAGTGTGTTCACTATTCCCCTGCAGTATGAAGCACAGTAATTGTTACATGGTGTGGGGAGGGGACCTGGTCAGCAATCATCAGACCCGCTTCAGCCAGGAAGACATGGTGGTTGGCTGTTTGGTCGACCTGGCAACAGGCCTCATGACATTTACAGCCAATGGGAAGGATATCAACACTTTCTACCAGGTGAGTGTGTATGCGGTCTAGTTTGTGTGTGTCTGTGTGTGTGTGTGCGAGAGAGTGTGTTTATGCCTGTCTGTGCTGGTCAGACTCAATCCCTAAGGAGTCTGGATGAGTTAAGTTACACTGTGGAGCTGTTTTGTTTCAGGTGGAGCCCAACACCAAGCTGTTCCCTGCTGTCTTCATTCAACCCTCTAGTCAGAACATGTTACAGCTGGAGCTGGGAAAACTCAAGGTCAGAAACTGCCTTTGCCCATACACCACACTACTGTATTACTGAAGGTCATTCTCTCCTTGTCTGCTTCTCTAGCTTCTCTCTATTAGGAGTTTCAGCTCCATGCCACTTCCTTTTATTTCCAATGCATGTTCCTTTATCCTGCTTTCAATAGGAGACTCCCTGTCTCTGTCTATCACTTTCTCTCTCTCAATCAATTCTCAAGTCTCATTGTCTGCTTTTTTTTCTGTTATTGCTTTCTACTTTCTACATATCAGAACATCATGCCCATCTCGGCAGCCATGTTCCGCAGTGAGCGTAAGAACCCAGTGCCCCAGTGTCCTCCCAGGCTGGATGTCCAGATGCTGACACCAGTTATCTGGAGTCGTATGCCCAATCACTTCCTCAACCCGGAGGTGGGCCGAGTGAGCGAGAGGCTGGGCTGGATGGTGGAGTGTACCGAACCTCTCATCATGATGGCCCTGCACATTCCAGAGGAGAACAGGTCAGAGCTCACTTGCCAACCCTCCCGGGAGGGTTTCCCAGGAGACTGATTTTCACGCCCCTCTCCCGGTGTTCTCCCATATTTTGATCAAATTTAAAAATCTGCTCATTTACTATATTTGTTAAAAATAGTAACAAAAAATCTAGGCCCTTCACCATCACTGCTGCTTCCGAACGGTCAACAAAATATGTTATACCAAAAAAGTAAATGTATTAGATCAGTGGTGGTTGGGGCCAAGCACACGTATACCGTGAAAAAGAAATGGAGAAATACACCTGCAAGTTTCAGTCGTTGTGGAAGGATCACTTTTTATAAGAAATTAAAAGATGCAGATGCAGTTTTTGTACCATACATTTATACTATACATTATCATTTTTTACATAAAAAGTCACCAGGATGCAGGAAATAAGATCTCTGAATCTTCACATTTTTTGGGGGAGGATCCCCACTATTATTTATTATTATTAAGTTATTTGACAAGTATTGACCAGTGTTATCTCATCGATATTGATGTATGTGTCTGTCTTTCTCAGGTGTATTGACATCCTGGAGCTGTCGGAGCGTCAGGATCTGATGAAGTTTCACTATCACACCCTCATGCTCTACTGTGCTGTATGTGCACTGGGCAACAACCGTGTAGCCCATGCTCTGTGCAGCCATGTGGATGAGTCTCAGCTTTTCTATGCCACCGAGAACACCTACCTCCCTGGACATCTCCGCAGTGGCTACTACGACCTGCTCATCAGTATCCACCTGGAGTCTGCCAAGCGGGCTCGCCTTGGCACCAACAGGGAGTTCATTGTGCCCATGACTGAGGAGACTCTCAACATCAAACTCTATCCTGATGCAGAGAAGGCCCATTCCCTGCCTGGAGTGGGCCTTACCACCTGCTTACGGCCCAAGCTGCATTTCTCATCCATCAACTTTGTAGGCACGAACCCTGACCTGTACACCCTCAGTCCTGTCTTCCCTCTGCAGGTAAGAGACTAGAGAAGGATTTTATCGATGTACATTCATGAGATTTTTGTATGTCTCTTATTCCTCATTTTATATCAGCTCACCCAATATTCTCTTTCCCCCTTCAGGAGCTGAAGACCAGGGCGATCAGCATGTTGACGGAGGCTGTGCTGGATGGCAGTCAGGCCATGCGGGATCCAGTAGGAGGCAGTGTGGAGTTCCACTTCGTCCCCATCCTGAAGCTCATCAGCACACTGCTCATTATGGGCATCTTCAACGACGAGGACACCATGCACATCCTCAAGATGATTGACCCCAATGTCTTTGGTGACAAGAAGGAGGAGGAGGAGGAGGGAGAGAAAGCAGAGGAGGGTGGAGCTGCCAAAGAAGAAGGTGAAGAGGTGAAGGAAAAAGAGGAGGGGGCAAAGGAGGAGGCGGCTGAGGCTGAGCTTGAGGACGAAGGAGTGGGTGAAGAAGAGGAGGAAAGCCATGGAGAACTGAAAGCCATGGAGAAAGGAGAAGGCGAGGAGGAGGAGGAGGCTGAACCTAAGGAGGAAGGAGAAGAAGAAGATAAAGAGAAGGAGGAGGGAGAGGCCAAAGAAGAAAAAGTGGGTGGAGAGAAGGTGGAGGAGGAGAAGGAGGCAGAAGCAGTCGAGGCAGAAGCAAAAGATGAAGAGGAGGGTCTGGAGGAAGGATTACTCCAGATGAAGCTGCCAGAGTCTGTCAAACTGCAGGTCACTCTAACGTTTGTACTCCATCTGCTATTATCTCTAGACGTCTTCACAGAATATTCCATATCGTAACCTTCTGGTCATTTCTTACTCTTCCTCTCTCAGATGTGCACATTGCTGCAGTATTTTTGCGACTGCGAGCTGAGACACAGAGTGGAGGCCATTGTGGCCTACTCAGACCAGTTTGTCCATGCTATTCAGAGCAACCAACGTGTGCGTTACAACCAGCTGATGAGAGCTTTCACCATGAGCGCAGCTGAGACCGCACGCAAGACTCGCGAGTTCCGCTCACCACCACAGGACCAGGTATAGCCATTTTTTTCCAAGTGCAGGAAGGACAAAAGGTGATTATCAAATCCAAGAAGGCCAGTCGATACTTGTGTCCCTGTGTGCAATTTGGGCATGATGCATCGTTCTCGCAATGAATCTTTTAGCTTCCCATTCATTCTCGTCACTATCCAATGCATCCTCAGTTGCCAAGGAAACTTCTTGGAATTGTACTTCGGCCATCTAATATTATGTCAAATGCATCATGGAGGACACAAGAATCCACAAGAATGCATATTGAGAAACACCCAAAGAAATCCCAAGGGGCTTATGAAAAGTTCTGTTGATAAAAATGTCCTGCTGTGTTCCTCTTCAAGGTTATTTTGCTGACCAACTTCAAGCACGGTCCAGAAGAGGAGGATTGTCCAGTACCCGAGGATGTCCGGGACACTCTGGCAGAGTTCCACAATGACATTCTACTTCACTGTGGTGAGGACTTCTTTTAACATCCTTTCTTTTTCTAATTCTACAGGTTGTTGACTGAGCATGCTATGGTCTAAATCTTCCCTAAAAATTCCTCCTTTTACACATAGGTATACATATTGAGGAGGAGGCAGAGGAGGAGGAGGTGGACACATCCGTAAGAGGAAGACTCCTCAGTCTGGTGGAGAAGGTCAAGACCTTCCGCAAGAAGAAAGAAGTGGAGGAGTCAGAGGTTGAGGAGGAAGTGAAACCCAGTGAGATCAACAGTCAAACTAATTGTCAAATATTTAACAGACTTAACTGGTCTGAACACCAGAGAAGGTAAATTATGGGAGTGTGGACAAGTCCATCATGCTTAGCTAAAGTTACAGGGACTGGAATCAGATGTTGACTCCCATTGTCGTCAAAATATCTAGCCTTGCAAAATGCAACAAAGTAAACTTTTCCAATCTTATTCGGACCAAAGAAAACATACTCTATGTATCATCACACCCTTACACACCAGCAGACATGTCTCTCTGTATTCCCTTCACGAAGGTACCCTTCAGGAACTGATCTCCCACACAATGATCCACTGGGCCCAGGAGTCATTCATCCAGAACCCTGAGTTGGTGCGTCTGATGTTCAGCCTGCTTCACAGGCAGTACGACGGACTGGGGGAGCTGATCCGGGCCCTGCCCAAGGCCTACGCAATCAGCGGTGTGTCAGTTCAGGACACCATGGACCTGCTTGAGTGCTTGGGACAGATCCGTTCGCTGCTCATTGTCCAGATGGGTCCAGAGGAAGAGAGGCTTATGATCCAGAGTATTGGGTGAGTGGAATGAATCTGCATGATCATGGTCAATTTTGCATTGTTTTTATATTTAGCTGTCACACAAATGGGAGAACATGAACAGAAAGAAAATTGTTCATGGTAGTCCTGTGGTTTACTTTTTATGTGATGTTGACATGTATTTTGCACATTCGTCATTTATGTATCTGTTGTTATTTATGAAGCTAGTTGTACTTTGAACATCACTGGTACAATTGTTTGGCTTTGAATGTATACTTGTAGTGTATTTATGTCTCGTTATGTCCTGTTAATTTGATCCTGTGTGCCAATCCTCTAAACACCAATTAACTAGATCAAACTCCTTATGTACTCCTTGTTATACTTGGTGAATTAAAGTGCGATTCAGATTCTTTTTTCTTTTTTCCAGGAATATCATGAACAACAAGGTGTTCTACCAACACCCCAATTTGATGAGAGCCCTTGGTATGCATGAGACTGTCATGGAGGTGATGGTCAATGTGCTGGGCGGAGGAGGAGACTCAAAGGTAACTGTCCTGATCAGTGTAGAACAACGAGAACAGGGATAAAAAGAGGCTAGTTGGATTTACTGTATGTGATAAAAGGACAATGTAGTAATTAAAAGGTGCTCTTTGGTAATGGGATTTTCAGTGGAATTCAAAAACATGAACACAAGACAATCTCTTCCCTCATAAATACATTTAATGCCAAAATCGACATGCCATTCTTTCCATGCATTCATTCATTTATTTGAGGTGTGTTTTGGACACTTCATCGTATGTGTGTAGAACTGGTTGAGCTAAAGACAGCACAGCCCATAGTAGAGTGTATCTGACAGCATTTTTCACTTCCTCTCTCCAGGAGATTAGATTCCCCCAAATGGTGACCAACTGCTGCCGTTTCCTGTGTTACTTCTGCCGTATCAGCCGTCAGAACCAGCGCTCCATGTTTGACCATCTGAGCTACCTGCTGCAGAACAGTGGCATCGGCCTGGGTCAGTGTCAGCCACCCTATCCAACCAGACTGAACAGTCCAGAGTGACTGTGCTTTACTGTACAGTGTGTGTTGAATAAACAAAAAGAGGCTCAATGCATTTATATTCCGTTTGCAGGCATGCGTGGTTCTACCCCTCTGGATGTGGCTGCCGCCTCCTGCATTGATAACAATGAGCTGGCCTTAGCTCTGCAAGAGCAGGAACTGGAAATGGTTGGGGAAAATACAACTAAGGATAAGAAAGAAATAGGAGAAAGGTTACAAAGAACTTGGTAACTTATTAACTCTCTCATTCCCTTATATGCATCGTGATGTAGGTAGTGACATACCTGGCGGGCTGTGGACTGCAGATGTGCCCCATGCTCCTATCTAAAGGCTACCCTGACATTGGCTGGAACCCCTGTGGAGGAGAGAGATACCTGGATTTCCTCCGCTTTGCTGTCTTTGTCAACGGTCAGCCACTTCACATAGTGATTACCTATGTGCTTTTGTGTTGTCGAAGTAATAATTGTCACTAACATCTGCACTCACATCTGCACTAACATCTTTCTCACAGGGGAGAGCGTGGAGGAGAACGCCAATGTTGTGGTGCGTCTGCTCATCCGTCGTCCCGAGTGCTTCGGCCCGGCCCTGAGAGGAGAAGGTGGCAACGGTCTGCTAGCTGCCATCGAGGAGGCCATCAAGATCTCTGAGGATCCTGCTAGGGATGGACCCACTGTCAAAAAAGACAGACGCTTCATGTATGTCATGGCACAGTCTATGATACTTGAAATTTAAAAACTATCAGGTCTATTTAGGAATGGATGGCTCAATTTGTACTTTCATAAACTCCGTCCTCTTACCTGCCCATTTGTGCCCAAACACAATGAACCAGGGCTCAATCAAATTTATTGGAGACCTATTTTTCATCGGAAAATTCTGAGGAAAATTCACTTTTTGGATTCCATAATTAATAGTTCAAGAAGATAATTTATTTACCCCTATTATGTAATGTCCCATTTCACAGCTCTGAATGCAAAGATCAAGAATCTATAAAAACAAAAAATATCTCCCACAATGTGCCTGTTTTTCCATGTTGGGTCACATTTGTCACACACAAACACTTAAGTTTTTGTTCCTTATTTCCTGATTGACAGGTTTGGTGGTGAGGAACAGCAGGAAGAGAACCGTGTCCATCTGGGAAATGCCATCATGTCCTTCTACTCAGCCCTCATTGATCTGCTGGGCCGCTGCGCCCCTGAGATGCATGTGAGTAGAAGAGCTTTTCACATTTTCACAGCATTGATTTCTCTTCAGCCTACAGGAACAGTGGTAGGTTGTTGATGAGCGGTGCCTAGGTTATGTTAGAAAGACAGATATTTAGAGGTCTGATATGCCTCAAATGTCCATGTCTATAGCTGATCCAAGCAGGCAAGGGTGAAGCGCTAAGGATCAGGGCTATCCTGAGGTCTCTGGTGCCCATAGAGGACCTGGTGGGAGTCATCAGCCTGCCTGTGCAGATTCCCGCCTATGGCAAAGGTTAGATTCAAAGTGGAAAGCATGTATGACCATATTCGATAAAAGCATATATTGGAAAATGTATTTTTTTTGCATCATATATATGTTTTTATGTAATATCATAAATGGCTTTTTTCCATCCTAACTCCAGATGGTCACATTATTGAGCCCAAGATGTTGGCCAGCTTTGTGCCAGACCACAAGGCCTCCATGGTGCTGTTCCTTGACAGAGTGTACGGGATTGACAACCAGGACTTCTTGCTCCATGTACTGGAGGTGGGCTTCCTACCTGATATGAGAGCTGCAGCCTCCCTGGACACGGTGAGTAGGCAAACATACAGGACTTCAAATATACTGTAACATGGAGAGAGTAATTCCTCCTTTGTCAACTCTTCAGACTCACTCAAGAAATCTGCACCATTACGTTGGTTTGATTCACTGGAGTCTCCGGGAGAAATACGTTACACAGCATTCAATGTAACCAGTAAATTTATGGTTGTCTTACTGTCTTCCTCTCTGGCTATAGGTGGCATTCAGCACCACTGAAATGGCCTTGGCACTGAACCGCTACCTGTGTTCTGCTGTGCTGCCTCTGCTCACTAAGTGTGCCCCGTTGTTTGCTGGCACAGACCACCGTGCCATCATGATTGACTCCATGCTCCACACCATCTATCGTCTGTCCCGCGGCCGAGCCCTCACCAAGGCACAAAGGGATGTTATTGAGGAGTGCCTCATGTCCCTCTGCAAGTCAGTCCTAGTCTCATTCTCAGTATTTGATCTATTAGCTAATTGATCATCAGAATGATAATGACTGATTTAGCTTCAGCTAGGATGCTTACACAGTAATTTTTGCTCCGCACATTCACAGGTACCTTCGACCCTCCATGTTGCAGCATCTGCTTAGGAGGCTAGTGTTTGATGTGCCTATCCTCAATGAATATGCCAAGATGCCTCTTAAGGTTTGACAATTATTGTATCCATTTTTTAAATTTAGGTTATTTTATTTCAATCCTGTTACATTTTTATTTTAGAAATTGCTGACTGTACAATTGTCTGCATGAAAGTCACTGCGCCAAGATAGATTTCTTTCTTTCTTTTTTGATTGTTTCAGCTGCTAACCAATCACTATGAGCGCTGCTGGAAGTACTACTGCTTGCCAAATGGATGGGCTAACTTTGGAGTTACTTCAGAGGAGGAGCTGCATCTCTCACGTAAACTCTTCTGGGGAATCTTTGAATCTCTGGCACATAAGGTGAGAGTTGGCTCTCTTGATGTCCACATACACCGATCAACCACCACATTAAAACCACTGACAGGTGAAGTGAATAACATCGATTATCTCGTTACCATGGCACCTGTCAAGGGGTGGGATATATTGGGAAGCAAGTGAACAGTCAGTTCTTGAAGTTGATGTGTTGGAAGCAGGAAAAATGGGCAAGTGTAAGGATCTGAGCGACTTTGACAAGGGCCAAATTGTGATGGCTAGAGAACTGGGTCAGAGCATCTCCAAAACGGCAGGTCTTGTGGGGTGTTCCCGGTATGCAGTGGTTAGTACCTACCAAAAGTGGTCCAAGGAAGGACAACCGGTGAACCGGCGACAGGGTCATGGGCGCCCAAGGCTCATTGATGCGCGTGGGGAGGGAAGGCTAGCCCGTCTGGTCCGATCCCACAGAAGAGCTACTGTAGCACAAAAGCATCTGCAATGGGCACGTGAGTGTCAGAACTGGGCCATGGAACAATGGAAGAAGGTGGCCTGGTCTGATGAATCACGTTTTCTTTTACATCATGTGGATGGCA
>OOFE01045500.1:27631-44691 GCA_900323365.1 Monocentris japonica | reverse complement strand
GCTACAGGATACAAAGACATTTTAGCCAATTGGGCGCTTCCAACTTTGTGGCAACAGTTTGGGGAAGGCCCTTTGCTGTTCCAGCATGACTGTGCCCCTGTGCACAAAGCGAGGTCCATAAAGATGAGGTCCATGGTTAGACGAGTTTGGTGTGGAGGAACTCGACTGGCCTGCACAGAGCCCTGACCTCACCCCCATTGAACATCTTTGGGAGGAATTAGAACGCTGATTGCGAGCCAGGCCTTCTCATCCAACATCACATTACAGTCATTTAGCAGACACTTTTATCCAAAGCGTTACAAGTTACAGTTTACACTGCGTGGGGATCGAACCCACAACCCTGAGACTGAGAGTCTCATGCTCTACCAACTGAGCTGTCCGGGCCAGACATTTAAAAGTCCTGTACTAAGCTGTCAAACAACCTGGTAGTCCCATCTGTAAACCGACATGACTGCCTGACCACACAAATGTTCTTTTGGCTGAATGGGCACAAATTCCCACAGACACACTCCAAAAGCTTGTGGAAAGCCTTCCCAGAAGAGTGGCGGCTGTTATAGCCGCAAAGGGGGGTCCAACTCCATATTAATGCCCATGGTTTTAGAATGGGATGTCCAGCAAACTCATAAAGGTGTGATGGTCAGGTGTCCACTGACTTTTTGGCCATATAGTGTATTTCTGCATTTCAATTCTTTCTACTTCTAAGTCCCTCAACTTCTTATAGGACAATGGAAGGAATTTTTGAGAAAAACAGGGCTAAAAAACCTGCACACATTACATTTTATCAACATGCTATAACTCAAATGAACCAGCAGATCAATACTTTGTGATTACATTGCACTAATCTAGTTAGGTAAAGATTAAGTCTTTCTTAACTTCAAGTCAAACCACATAAAAATGAGAAAAATGATTGGGGTCATCTTCTAAGGGCTCATATGAACTTTTGCTTGAATTAATGGAATGCTTGATGGAAATGGTAGCACGTAATCATACGACACTTTGCTTCTTCGACACAGTTAAAGCCCACAATATGCGGCTTTTTTGACCACCATTTGCTAGTGGAGAGTATAATATGAGCAGGAGGAGGACAATGCAGATATTAAGGGGCAATTCTACAGATTTTTTGCGTATTGGCACTAAAAGCTGTTATTCCTATGCCAAGGACTGTGTAGTTGGTGGCACTGCCAATACACATACTGCTATCTAGACAATCCACAGAAAAAGACATGGAAGTGACTGACCGAATGCAGGAGGATTTGTGGTCTAATAACAGTGCTATAATATAAAGCTCATTTGATCATAATAGTTGGGACAAACATTTTATGAGCCCCCCAAAAATCAGTCTCCCATTAATATCAAAAGAGCAGCTCCAGGCTGTTCATCTTCATCACATCAGAGAGTTTTACTTATCTGATGTCTACATTTGGAAAGATTTGTTCATGTGGAGTGTCCATGTACATAGGAATAACACATTAATTATTTAACTAGTGGGTAGTATTTCCCTTTAATATGTCTTGAAACAGTTATGAGACGGCTTTAACATGAAATTATGATCAAGCCCAAAGCATGAGGCTCCATACCATGAGCCCAGTTTGACTGCACACTGGTCACTTGGGTCCCCTCCATGCTCTCTTTGGTCATATTAAAGTGCTTCCTGGTTGCATTGAAAGAGACATTTCTCTCCTGAAGCTCCATGGCCCTCTGTCTTGTCTTGAGCAGCTCTACTAAAGTGCTTGAGGGCTCATTGGCTGTTTGTGCCTCTACCTGTGGCTCCTTCCTCTCCGACAACTCCTCTGCCTCCTGTTTTGGTACACAGCTGCCCAGTGGAGTAGGACTCCTCATACCATACTGGATTTTCACAGGGATCCCAGTGCGCATCAGGAATAGGCCATTGCTGCTGCTGATCTTCTGAGAGACAAACGGACGTGAGGGGAACTGGTTCTTGTTGAGGATCTGGAGAATGTTCTGATGCTCTGTCTTGTCCTGCAGCAGTTCATTTAGGATGCACACAGGGGACTTGTTGTTGCTGGTAACAGTCCGGCCTATTCGTTTCAGGTGTCCCCTCACATGGTTGGAGAGGCCAGTTTTAGTATCAAACCAGCCCCAGCACAGCGGACACGTGTGCTCTCCTTGAGGTTCTGGCTTGTCAGCTGGAATACATGTTCAGAAGAAAGTTACAATATTTGAAATGCCAAAACACTGTACAGTAGTGCCTCACAGTGTTGACATCAGTGAGGAAAATTATACTGAAATATATTTGTCAACAACCTTTTATAACGATGAGACAAGAACTACAGTGTGTGAGATTTGAACACCAAATAGACAAAATTGATGTGTAATTTTCATCAAGAAAAAAGTAGAGACAAAAACGAATGAAGATACTACTTTTTGTTCAGTTTGCTGAAGTTTTATATTATTGAATAACTGCTAAATACTAATAACCCGTCTCACTTTTAGATGTGCAGTCTTTGAGGAAACGTTGCTGCAGGAGAGTTTTGTTGTTTTACTGTCTCAATTACTCATATCAATACTGTCATTATCATGACATGCGTAAATTGGAAAAAGATTTTTAAAAAATATATGACTACAGTTGACATGATGGAATCCAGACTAAATCCATAATAAATTGGTGCAGAGGGGCCTTGCCGTGTGCTGAGTTTCTTCTTTATCTTTTAGGTGGTTTTCTCAGTCCCACATACCTTTTCACTTTGTTACACATGTAGTTACTGTACTGTGTAGTTACTGTTTAGTAATAAATAGTAACAATAAGTGAATTAATACTATCACCTTTTTTCAGTCTCCTCATGCCAGAGGGGATCCTTTTGCGGATTCGTGGCCGACGGTCCTGCAATGCCACTTGCTCTGGCGAAACCATGTGACGAGCATTATAACTCAACCCAACTCGGTGAAGGTGTCCTCGCACATGATTGGACAGGCCCACTCCAGACTCAAACACAGCAGGGCAGTATGGACAGGGCTTATGTTCTACCCCCGATATGGGTACACTTTTGGGCGTAGAAGGTGACTCTGGGGAATCATCACACACTGCACTTTCAATATACTCCTCCTTGATTATGAGTTGCTGTATGTCACTGCAGTCATCATCTTCATTGTCATCATCTTCAGTAACCTGGCCTACATGTGATTTTTTCTCTTTGACTGAAAACCTCTGTCTCTGTATATAATAGCTCCGAGCGTAGGGGTTCCTTGCATTCTCACTGCTATCCAAGAAGTTGGCTGTAGCTTCACTGGTGTAGTCACTGAAGTCATAGCTGTCCTCACAGCCTTCCTCCAAGTCCTTAGGAGTGGTCTGTCTCTGAAGCCTTTGGCCAAGCTTTGGTGATATATTATCATTCATCTTGTCAATAGTGTTATGCAAGGGTGTTGACATTTTTCGTTTTGAAGGAGACTTTTGGGTTGCTTGCTCTCTTGAACTCACGCTTGCCAAGTCGCTCTCACTTCCCTGAGAGAACATCAGGTCTAATTTAACATTTTCCGCTGTGAGTAAAATATCTGTGTTTGCAGGACAGCTTGTCTGGTCTGAGCTGCCTAAAACCTTTTGGTCATAGCTTTGACCGGCTTCCTCTGCATAGGTGAGACCTGTTGTCACATCTATTTTTTCTACTGGTTGCAGAGATAATTTGCCATGCTTGTCGATCTTCCACAAAGATGGTGACAGCATGTTTGCTGCACAGCCAACACTGCACTTGAACTGGGAGGAGTTGAAACTTTTGTATGAATTCAGTGTGTTGAATTTTTTCATGTAAATGTCCCCTTTTTTGCTGGACCAATAGGTAAAGTCAGATCTTTTCCAAAAATCTGGCCGCTTACAACATACATTTGGCTTAAACAACATTGGATTTGAACCAGTGGTTTTGGGCTGGTCAGCAAACTTCAAATGATTGACTATAGGATCAGTACAGTCAGACACCGTGTTTAATATAGGCTTTTCATTATCATGATAAAATGATTCCTGGTGCTCTAGCTTAGAATGTCTTTCTAAGATTTGTTTGTCCCCGCTAGTGAAAGAACATAATTGACACTGAAACTGAGCATGGTCCAGTTCCTCTGCATCATTAGTGTGACTCGTTCCCCGGTGCTTAGGCTGGTGTGTGTTCAGATGCTCAGTATCTAAGTGTGCTTCAAGTGCCTGTTGGGTCAGTGTAATGTAGTTACACTCCTCACAGCAGTAGTAGTGCTTTAGATTATCATGTGTTTTGGCATGCTGGACAAAGGTTTTAGGGCAATTACACCCAAATACATACCGGGGGCATTGCAATGTGGTACCCCTGTCTTCGTTTTCAAGTTTTCTGAGACCTTTGATTTCTTCCATGAGTTTTTCTAGCCTGTCTTGGTGAATAATGATGTGCTTCATGAGGGAGTTGCTATCACAGAACAAACGCCCACACTCCCTGCATATAAAGGGCTGTGAAACATTCTCATAGTGCACCTGATTATGCCTGTCTAAATGATACATCATATGTCTATGCAAATGCCTTTTTTCCTTGAAATTAACATTGCATATTGTGCATGGAAAGAACACTGGATCTTGCTCAGGTTGTTCTGTCTTCAACTGTTCTGCTTTTGCACTAAAATTGTCTTCATCTTCAGGGTCATTTTCCTCATTACAACCCTTGTCTGTTGTGCTATAAATATGTTGCTCGGTGTCTAAAGCTGTGTTCCTGGAATCATTTTTAAATGGCACAACAGAATATTTAAAATCAGATTTTGTAACCAAAGTAACATGTTTGTTGGCAATGTAAAAATCGTCAACGTCATTATCAGTACAGAAACGTTTGCATGTGTGTTTTAAGCTGTTGTTAACCTTTTCTGGAGAGCCTGGCATGCCCATTGAATGCATATTGTGCTTCCTCTTTCTTTGGCTCATCAAATGAGGCACCACTCTGGTCTTTTTTTCCAGCCTTCTATTAACAACATGGTCATTCCACAAGGAATGCCTGAGCTCTTTTGGTGAATCCCATCTGACCAATTCAGTATCATCAAAATCATCTGAAGAGCTCTCCGACCATTCTGTTTTTAAGTCACGTAGAGGACTTGTTTTCATTGTCTTGTTTATCAAGGGTTGACTAATGTGCATTTGGCCTGAACTGTCACCTGACAGTGTGGAATAGGGCAGTTTAAACTCATTCTCTTCAGAGTCAGACAGTGGAGTGTTGACACCTGGCTGTGTGGGCAGTGTTTTTAGGACAAGCCCTGCTGTGTTCTTCCAAGCGTCTGATTGAAGCTCACTAGGTGGTGGTAACACCTGAGGGCTTGTGTCCTTCTCTGGTAGCCACTTGGTATCCAGGACATTGTTGGATAAAACACTGCCTTTGTTCAGGACACAGCGTACCTCTGAGGTGGGGTGTGAAGCAGGTCCATTAACAAGTGCTCCTGAAGGCAATGAATTGCCTGCATGGGGAACAGCAGGGACACTGCTGTATACAAATGGATTCGGCTGGGTTCCATTTAAAGGGTTTTCGTGTTCATCTGAGGACAGACCTGCAGCATTGTTCTTCAGGGAGGATGTGTGACTCTGTAATGGCTCCTGAGTAGGACCTGGGCTGTCAAACACTGATTCCACGTCTTTGTCCTCTTGTGCATTTGGCTTCAGATCACACATAGTAGCAGTACTTTCTGGAATATCACAAGAAAATCACAAAATTATTAAGTGTGCTCTATATTTTAAATGATTTCAAATGATGTCATGAAAAACACTGAGTCAATATCACAATCATATTCACTTTTGTTCATCAAGTCCATTACGACAACATATAAAAGGTAATTTGTCAAAGAACTGCAGATGTGAAATTACAATATATTGCAATGTTCCACAACCAGCGTAATAAAATCTAGTACGTTTTTCTCATCCACACTGACAATGTGTTGCTGATAAAAAAAATGGTTTTGGTGTATTCCCACCGCTTCATAAAATGAGAGTGGTATTATTCTGTGCTGCATTATGATTTTCCAACACCCTCTTTCACCACCTCTATTCACAACAAACCCTGCTGTTAGCCCTGAATACCCTGGTGAGGATGCTTAATTATGTGAGCACACCTCTGAGATACAACCTTCCTGCTTCTCCCCCTAAAGTTCTCAGTCGTCTGCTAAAATTGACCAATTTCCATGGGAACAAAGTACACTTCCAATGAGATCATATTCTGTCTTATCACTCTGTGATGGTGCCAACACAGATCCCAGCATGAGACTATTGTTACTTGAATCCTGACAAATTGGCAAGCACACATTCTGTCTAAAACACACACAAACACAGACCCACACAAAGTCACACAGACACACACCTATGCATCACGCACACCCACACACACACACACACACAATAATTCATTTAGGAAAGTCATTGAATCAATTGAGTGGAAGTCACATTCAACTGGTTATCAGTGGAATTAAGGAAATAAATAGCATCGTAACCAGCACGAGAAAATTTGACAACACAACATTTGCATGCTGCAGCTTGTAACAGATTATGTGTCCAGGGCTGGTTTAGTCTAAAATGTATGCTCAGTGGATTTGACATCCATGCTCTCTGGTTGCTCTCTACAGGAAGCTGCATTGCTAACGAAGTGGTAAATTCAGTGTTAATGAGTGGCTTCACTGTTACCACCTCAGAGGTAAAACCTTCCAAGCTCCATATTCTCCCCATCTGTTGTGGTGTTAGGGATTTGAAGGGAGAACAGACGCTCTACATTTAAAGCGAACTTCCTTGCTACACCCCAAACAGCAGGGTGGCAAAGCCATCAAAATATCTAGGTTTGAAATTTACAAGCCTCATTAGCAGCCAACTCACACAACTCTGTTCCATATATAACGAAAAGGGTTCAACAGAAATGCAATTTTGAAAAATTCATTTGCTTCTATTTACTTCATTTAGTCAATGTTAAAAGGCTGACTTTGCCTTGCCTGAAGATATTTACAGGGATTATGAGCTTTAATACATTTAAGCTGTATGCACAGATCGATCTGCTATGAGCTTTTACTAACCCTGCCTGGTATTTTCCCCAAGACATTCGCCATGTTCTACAGCTTGGTAAATGAGATTTAGTAGGAGCATCATTGTGTGCTGTTGGTCAAGTTATGTATGGATGGGCCTTTTTTCTTTCTTTGATTTCATTTTTTTAATCTTTCAGCACCTGCAGTAACAATCTTGCACCTCATTTTGAGGATACTGTGGAATAAACATTAAGGGGATATTGGCATGTAATTGTAATTATTCTATAGATCCTATGGATAAACGTTTCTCTTGTACAATCCGCTGGTCTGATTTATTTTTAATCATAACTCACAAACATTCAATACCTATTACAAAACTGTTTTCTTTTAATTGACCATCAGCAGCATGAAAACATCACATCAAAATTAAGGAGTTAAAAATGATCTCATGCAGGGTGATCTGGTAAGTGGGTGGGCTGCGGTGCATGCCATTTAGTTGCATCACCATGGGTTTGAGTCTGGCTCATAACCTTAGTGCATATCAGGCCCTCTTCTCTTTCATCTTTCCTGTCATTCTCCACTGTGCATAATCTAATTTAATAGAAATACCATAAGATTAACATGTAAAACATTATTTCCTGCTAAAATTGTGGGTGTAAACCACTGTCTAACTGTCCCTGAAACAAGAGAGATGCCGAAGTCAAAAGTCTGCTTCCATCACAGTGAAACTGAGTGCAAAGGTCAGGTATTATATAACAAACGGGTTGAGTAGGAAGGGTTTGGTGCTGTAGGCTTATAAGGCTGGGAGTGTCTAAGCAAATTCCAGCTTCCAGTTCGACTGAAGACCCAGGCTGGCAGCACAGTGGAGACAGTGCTAAAGACCAACTGGGACCAGTCAGCCAAACCATTTCAACTGCTGGAGCTGTCTGTATGGATCAGCAGCCATCCCTACATCCCTCTGCCATCGCCTTTACTAGAGAAATGTCTAAACAAGGGAGGCCGCCGACACTCAAGTACTGCACTACACAACTTCCTCAGCTAATAGGATCTATTGATTTATTTGACACAATGTGAATTTATGAAGCTGCCTCTTTAGTGTGAGAGTATCAAAGCATGGCTCAAAACAAACAGACAGAGATTCAGCTCGACACTCCAGTAATCCCAAGGTGAGTATGTTCTCTCAGTGCCACAGCAAAAAAAAGGCATTGTTTAGTTTTTCTTCTGGTGTCTTAGCCCTGCAGTTATCCACAGAGCCACACATCAGAGAAGCAGGAGGAAATTAGCAATATACCACAAGCCTAATCATACATACGTCTTCACTGTGACTTCCTAGCCTGTTTCACAGAAGAACTATGAAAAAAAAAAAATCAGAACCAACGGTTTCATAAAACACCCAATGTTTCTTAAGTTTGCACAGGAGAAAATAAAGAGGGTGGTTTCACACAATGTCTTTGGCTGGATTACATACTCTTTTATCCCCCTGAATTCTTGTCACCCAAAGGTCATTTCCATAATAATGGTCTCCATTCTCCCTAATGGGATTTTGGCTGTGATTATGTATGCCGGTGTCTTGAGCAGACACTATCAGCCCTGTCATCCTGAATTGTGCAAATGTAATTACACAAAGCCTTTGATAACTAAACAATGTAATTTATTGCTCGAATAATGAGATACACTGGATTTATTTTACTCAAATGATACTACTATAAGGAATTGTGTGAGTACCGTAGGTGTATCTTGCAGAGAAAAAAAAATGTGTCAAGCATAAACATCAAATTACATGGTAATGCCCAATTTAATAATCAGAAGAAACTATGCACATCTAAGTGATTCAAGAATAAAAATGTGTTGTAGAGAGTAGTCATTTTAAAATAAGGTAATAATCAGATGCTAGTTTACATGATGGGAAAATCACTGCAAGAATAAATGGAGGGGGGGTATACACAGGTCATGGACACATGCACATCCAGTGGTTTCCAAAGGAGAAACTACAAAAAGATGTGGAGAGCAATACCAGTGTAAAGCTCAGGGAACAAGGATGTGGGTTAAACTGGCCAGACTGGTGCCATGAACCACAGGTAAGAGTCTGTCTGAATCTCACAAAATGAAACAATACATGCTGTCCAAAGCTTTATGGTAAGGTTCATCACTAGGAATTAAAAAAAATCTTACAACACACCTCACACCAAACCCTCACACCACAAACCTCTCCTTGCCCCCCTCTCCTAAAAGAGGGAATAAATGAAATGGCTGTGATGGTAGATTTACTGATGAAAAAAGGTGAAGCGAGAACATTCAGAGTGATAAAAGGGGACAGGGAGCGAGTGACAGTTGGGTTAAGACAGAAGTCATGTTCAATAGCAGGTAGAAACATCAAACAGTGAGTTCACAGGAAACCTATGCAACCTTGTCTTGAAGGAGGATTTTCTGTTGTGTGGAGTAGATTATATCTGTTCAAGCTGCTGACATGGCCTCATTTGCTGCCCGTAGTGTTGGAGGGGGATTAAACGATATAAACTTTAAAGCTTTAAACAATACCTTTCAAAATTAAATGGATTAAGGGAGGGATGTCTGATGGGGATTTCCCAAGACTTTGTTAGTTTTAAACTCTACTCCTTTTAAGGAGAAAAACAGCAGACAGAAATTTCCCAGGCATGTGACCATTTTAATGAGGCTGCTCTCACGTTGAGGAGGGCAGTGGGCACAGGAGGGCTGCCAAGCAGATGGCTCTCATCAACATCATATCTGCTCTGTTTAGATACATGCATTCTCATCTCCCAATACTGAGAGGAAAACAAGCCAAACCATCACCAGAAGCACTATCCACTTGCCTGCTTTTGGCAAGCCGTGCATGCTTGTTGAAATGGCACATTTCCATTTCCTCTGTTTTCCCCTTCATAACAATATGCATGAGTTGTGCAACTGATATACATAACCTCTAATCTGTTATAAGTATGCAGAGAAGATGCAGTGATTGCGTTGGTGGGTATTTTTGTTTAGTGGTAGTTAGGATGTTGACTTTTATTAAATGTTATTATTACCATATAACTTGGAGTATATAAATACACACACTAAGGAAGATAGAAGTTGTTGCTATGATTAGGCATGCTCAGATGCATTCGTGTCTGGTTGAGATGGAAAAAAAAAAAAAATCCAACTTTGTTACCGCCGCTTTGCTGTAGACATGTGACCAATCAGATGAAAGGGAGTCAGTGTCAAACTGCTCTCCAAATTGAGGACAGGCTCTACATTGCCAAGCAGACATCAATGAGCTTAAATTTGGAGACATGTCAAGCATCGCAGATATTAGGATGAAATCTCTCATTACCTTTCTTTAAAACATAATATGAGTGCATGGCAGGAATGGAGGGAGATGTGGGGATCAGGGCCCTCACAGTCACTAACTATATGGCAACCAAAACCAACTGTTTCCTCAGTAGTCACCATGAATTCTATTATTAGACCAGGACAAACATCTCTAAGCAGGAACTGGATTATATGTGCCATATATTTGCAGCCTCTGATTGAGTTTCAAGTCCTAAAACTGGCCAACATTAGCAGCACCATGACATGGGGTCAAAGATGCACAATCAGATGAGATTAGTAGCATAAAGTGAATAAAGAACAAGTGATCCTCTTTTAAGGGAATATGCCAAACTGTACCTGTCAAAACGGCACAAAGAATGCAGAGGCTAACAAAAGCCTATTTATCTGACTCTATCAGGAATCAGAAAACTGGACAGCTTGAGCACACTAGCCTTGACAGCAGTGGGATTCCCTCTTGTCATTTCCCAAGGTCCTCACACTCTCTCTCTCTCACACACACACACACACACACACACACACACACACACACACACACACACACACACACGTATGTAAGACGATTATTCAGTACTGCTTGTCAATTGTACCTTTTCAACCTGGATCAATGTGTTGTCTTGCACCAGGGGCCTGCATCAGCGCCAGTCATTAACATGTGAGTGCCACTCTATCAGCTCCAGCTCCAAATAAATCAAAGGGTCGGCCACAGAAGAAAAGGGGCTAATATTTCCTCAATAACCCCAGAGAGACACCATGGAGAGATGCAAATTGCCTCCCTGGAGACCCCGGGGGATGTGAAGGAGAAACTCGCTGGGAGGCAACGGGAAGCTAATGAGTATAATGGTAAATGTATACAAGAAGAGAGAGAAAACCCTTCTCTATTCATACCAATTAATACAATCTTATCAATGGAGGAATACCGTAGAGAGAGACCCGGTGTCTAACCCTTGCCACTCATCACAGGCCCTCCTCCCCACTTCCACCTTGTGAGCGTCTGTATTATTCAACATAGGCTGGGCTACAGTCATTAGCCCTGTGGGAGGCTGGGCCAGGCCTGGGGAGCTAAGGAGATTTTAAAAACCACTCACTCCTCACATCAAAACAAATCGGGTCAAATCAAAGGGGTTCAAAAATGTCCTTTTTGAAGAGTAAGGGAGCTGCCATTGTTTTGAAACTCTGCAGTGTTGACATAAAAATAACAGTTACTGCAGTAAAACTTCTGTCCCTGATTCAGAAGACTCATCCATCATGCTCATTTAAGATAAAAGGATTACTTGGTACTATGCTGCCTGACATGAAATACTAAAAATAGTAATAACCATAAGTGTTACACTTACATGCATAATATTGGGGAAATTATGGCATCATACATTAATTCATTAAATACTACTTAATAATTATGTGAAACTTGATTTTTTTTTCATTCCCTTAACAGCATCTGTGTAATCTTTCTTTTTTCCACATCATTACCAGATGAACAAGATTTATATATTTTTTTTCCCACTCTGCTGTTAGAAGGGGACACTTGGTTAACCTACAATAAACACATTATATCAAACCCTCCAACAACAACATGCCCTCAACTATTCTATCTCTGAAATCATGCCAAGAATTTAACAAATTAACAAACACACGTACACACACACCACACACCGCTCTATATCTCCTCTCCTGGTTTCCATGGTTTTCTTATGTCTAAACAAGCATTTGACCATATCTAGATCAAGCAACAACTTGTTTTTGCAACTTTTTACCTTGATCAAATCAAATAATGAATACATTTTGGTTGTATTTTGTGTTGATTTTCCCCTCAAACCACAAACCAACAGGTGGAACGCCACAGGAAAATCTATAATTTTTCATTTCTGTTTTAATTCAGTTTAAGTCATCAAATTTGTTTCTTAGAAATCATTGCTATACCAAATGTTTTCCAGTTCCAAATATCACCAACAGATGGCATCTGCAGCCACATTGGAAAACACAAAAGATTGGTCCAACTACCAAGGATAAACTTCATGACCTATGTGACAAACAAGCTGGTAGATTATCTATGATAGCCCTACTTCAGTCCTCATAGCCTTATGTGATTGGTCACATGGTGGTTGCTACTTTCTGTTTAAAGTAATAAAACATCTTCACTGTGTAACATCCAAACACTTTGTCATAACCCTAATGATAAGATACCACTGAATCAGTAGGGGCCTTAGCGCTGTTAGGAACTGAAGAGAAAAAATCGGAATGGGTTGTATAAAATAAAAGAATGCCTATCTATCTATCTATCTATCTATCTATCTATCTATCTATCTATCTATCTATCATTTTGAAGGTCATTTATCAGGATGGAGAAATATGTCTGAAAGTAGCTGATTGGAGGAGGATTTGCCTCCCAGAGATCATTGAGGGGACTGAAATGAAGGTTAATCACTATGTAACTTTCTACATGTATAATCCTATACTCCAGATTTCATTCAGCATATCTACAAAAGCCCACCGTCAGCATAATTGCACCTAACCTGTGCCCCACATGCTCAAATCTCTAAAATATCACACCCAACTCTGAGAATAAATGGAAAATTAATGGGAAAAGTGCTGAGCTCAACCTTACATAGGTATCACAGAAAGGTTTAGCTGCCTCAAAGCTAATGTACAATAGAACCTCACTAATCCAAACCCTTCAAGGATGGAGGTTGTTTGAACTCCACTGAACAGAAATGTTCAGAGGACTAAATACAAGACCGTTCTGTTCTTGTATTCTTATAGACTTGGCTGCACCTGCATCATTTCTAAAATATGGCACAAATTGTACTTTGCACCTTTTAATTGGTCTGGTAATATAAGACTGGATTAAATTAAGGTGAAATGTTTGCTGCATGAAGAAAATCATCTCAATAAATGCTCTACTCAGAATTCCATTATATTAAAACCTCTGTTTTTTTTTTGATATGGAAACATTTTGTTCTTTTGTACATTTTGTATTATCGGATTTGATGTAACTACAATTCTGCAGACTGTTTATGTTCATCCATTTATTATTATACCCATCATTATAATCGACTATTCAGTGGTGTTACAGTGGCCACAGTAGCCAATATGGCTTTTAATGCATCATTCCTTTGAGTGAGGGATTAGAGTATCAGTGATCATATTCTGCCCCTTAGTGGAGGAAATGCTCCATAACCTGACTAAAATGGGATCATACACAGGCTTGATCCATGGAGATTGAGCAGCAGGCTGGGATCCTGGACATCTGCAGCTTGTAGCTTAGTACTTCATCCAGCCTTTGATGGGGCACAGCAATCTCACCTGCTGGTCCTGATGAAGATTTAAGTAGCTGAAGCCTGGCTCTCATTTCAACCGAATTCCTTTCCAGGAATTCAGATGAATTTGCTCCCATGGCTCATTTAAGGGAATGCCACTCAGTTTAAGAATTCACACATCATTCCTATGGCTATAGGCAGCCCAGTCAATATTTCTGAACATGAAAAAGAGCCAAAGCTAGAAATTCAAAAACTGGAAATCCAAATCTGTCTGGAGTAGCCACATTGATAGGGGATAAATAAAATGACTTTGTGGCTTCATGGGCTACTTGTTTGAGATTTTATATTCAAATGGGTTTTTTATATAGTCAGGATATATCATGTGGTCTGAAGAATCAGTGCCCTCAGAGAATGTGCCCTCATCCCCAGAATTTCATCCAAAATAATCTTTTTCCACATCACTCTCAATGTAGCTGACATCTCAGATTAAGGAAGCGGATGAAATCTGCTTTCTCATATCGTCATATAGGAGACAAGATTAAATGTTAATGAATATGAGCTGAACTGTCTTAGGGCAGAGGAAAGTGGTTGAAGTTAAATAAGAATTATTATTATTAAGAATTCTTCATGTTGGTACTTTCCTAAAAAGTTACAGAGTGCATTATAAATGTTGGGATGAAAATGCAGGTTCTCATGGGCCCTCTGAATAAGACTTAAAATTTCAACAGCAAAATTCACAACAGTCACTTCAATCTAGAGAAAAATAACAAAGACCACACAATTGTAAATACTAGTTTTTTTCAGTTATTCTGTTTCAAGCTGGAAAATAATCAGGGTTTCAACAGCATGCTTGTCACTCCCTACAACCTGCCAAGTGTAGGAGTGGAAGCACTGACACATGTAACTGACATCTCAGATTTAATTTGACTGGTAATCACACCCAGCTATAGTTTCAGAGCATTTCACACATCTGAGCTACAATTTCAGGTGTTAAGACAGTATGTAGACATACAACTGTGCCTCTGAATCATAACACCTCTTCAGAGACGGTCACATTTTGGCTTATGCTCTACCATAATAATTAGAATAATAATATGGCACACTTATACCTCCTTTTAATTTAAAATGCAATCAACACTCGTTTCACGTTGAGCTTACCCCATTTACCCCACTGTAATACTTAATTTCAGTTCAATAGCCATTTAAACCAACCACATACTAATGCTGACAATATTACTACTAACAGACAATAACTTACTAAAAACACCTGAGTATATCAGTCTGAGCTAGCTTATTTCAATACTCATTTAATGTTTCAAATCATACAGCAAGTTCATAATTTCAAAACTGTGTCTTTGTTGATAGAAGTAACCAGCACGTACTTACCAAGGAATGTACTATTTTGAAGCATTGATTCCACCACATGATCCTCTGAAAACCCACCTATAACACAGAGGTAAATAGCAATTTATTTAATATTCTGTGATATTTGTTAATAAAAGGTCTTATACAATGTGCTTGTTACTCTGAGTCTTATTGTCTATTTGCAAGTATTCATGGATAAAATGGAGCATACCATGAACAAGCAGGACCCTACAAAATATTTAACTATTTTCACTTCACTAGAAAACCTACTTCAATAGGCGTTAATGAACAGTTAACCTCTGATATTAGCTGCCTCGGAGAAATGATTCCTTCCAGTCCAGCAGGCAAAATTATTTCTTGAAAAATACAATCACAGATTATTATTACTATTATCAGGGTCACATTATTATGCTTTGTATGCTAGCAGTACAATTTGTTAGCCCAAAATGATGCAGTATCAGGATATCTTGGACCGTCAATAATGATGGTTGGCTGTTCATTCATATGAATGTTAAAAATGGAAATGGTTTACCAAAGTGAAGTAGTGCTTTCAGGTCCAACATGCAAAGGTAAACAGGTAAAATTCAGGGATGCTGTTTTTATCTTTAAGAGCAAAAAGAAAAAAGTGCTACAGAAAAAAAAATCACCACTATAATAGCCACAGTATGTTCATCATCAAGAAAAACAACTGTAAGAGTAAGACGGAAATTAAAATATGATTTAGCTAAGAACATTTCCAGAAGCTTTAATGGTTTGAATGGTGATTCCGTCAATGCGATTCTACGCAAAGATGCTGCCCTTATTTCTTCGCCACTGATATATTTCTGCAGACCTCAATGTTCTTGGTAGATCCACCTGATTACTAAAATACCTCATCTCTGCAGCTGTTCCTAAGCTGAATTGCTAATTCAGGCCAGTGTACTCCCATTTAAGTAGTCCCTGGCGTCTTCATTTATAGCTGTGTAAGCAGCCAGCCAGGCCAACAGAGAACACATGACTGTTTGCTATGTTGAGCATTCAGGGACCTCAGGCATCTTGGTTAAAATATTTGACCTTGTCAAGTGACACAAAATCAATTTGTGGATAACAGGCCTCCAACATCTGAGTTATTTAGTCGAGTAGTTGACTCTCTTATTCACTATGGTATACTAATGCTGTAAAACCTACACTAGGCTATTAAGCTGCGAATGACTTCTTCCCATAGCCATGTAAGGTAGTCCTTAGACACCTGCAGTTACTCATATAGATATGGACTCATTTATGTAGGTCTACACTCACTTTGATTTAACAAAATCCCCATTCCTGAACTGCTAAGAGGACTATTGTCTGCAATAGACACATAGTACAGATATAGTCCTAACTCGGCAACAATGCATGTTATCAATGATCTGAATTCTATTGTAATTGATGTAGGTTGATAATTATGGGCAGAAATATGTGTCACTACAAACTGAATTTGAATCATTTATATTTGAATTTGAATCGCTCAACTTGAATAATTACATTGAAAAACTGAATCTGAATAGAATAATTTGAAATCGAATTTGTTAATGAACTTGAAACTGAATGTAATATTATGAAATTGAATTTATTTATTTATTTTTGAAACTGTATTTGATCCTCACTGAAAATTCAACTCTCTATATACTTCCACATTCAGTTCTCACAATTCAAATTCAGTCCTCGCAATTCAAATTTTATTCTTGCAATTCAATTTCAGTTTACTGAGACACACATCGTGTCGTTGAGGAAGAGCAATCGAGTGCAGATTCACAGAACTCCTTTTCGGCCAATCAGCACCTATGTTTCTGACCATTTCCTTCACTCCCATTGTGGGAAAAAAGGTAAGGCAACTTGTAGGGATTGACTCACATTGAAGAACGTTTCTTTCGATCATGGATGAGGCTGGGACTGGGCTGTCAAACACGGTAATATCAGTTTACCATATATTTTAACAATCTTTTGACTGTTTAACTGATGTTAACGTTATAGCTATTGATGTAGAATTGTTTCGTTTTGTCAGCGAGCATAAACAAAGTTTTGGCTGTCGTAATGTTTACAATCAAATTAGCCTACTAGCATGTGAAGATACAAATTGAAAATATTTGCCAACAGAGTTTAACGTAGCGTTAACGTTAGCTCATATGGCGTAAGTTAGCAACT
>OOFE01045500.1:0-27611 GCA_900323365.1 Monocentris japonica | reverse complement strand
AGTAAAAACTCATTTGTAACTGGCTGGACAGTGCCCATAATCACTATACACCTTGCTAATTTTTGTGCAGACCACAGCATAAGTTGGCCAAAAATGAATCTCCAAAAGAACACTGGGTTGTTTTATCTTGCCTCTCCCTTGCCTCTTCCTTTGTCAGCGAGCATAAACAAAGTTTTGGCTGTCGTAATGTTTACAATTAAATTAGCCTACTAGCATGTGAAGATACAAATTGAAAATATTTGCCAATAGAGTTTAACATAGCGTTAACGTTAGCTCATATGGCGTAAGTTAGCAACTGAGTGTTTGATTAGTTACTTTAGTCCACAGTTGTTTCAGCAGAGTGTTGGCGCTGTGCGCGTGACATCGAGCAGACGGGGTCACCATTAGGCTATTCATTTTATTCATAATGAAACTGTTAGTTATTTTAAATTAAAATCAATCGTTTGCCACTTTTCATTTCACTGCACATCTTGTATGCGTACGTGACAAATAAAGTTCTTGACTTGACTTGACTTGACTTGTGACAAGCCAAAATGACTGTATGTTTCATAAAGAGGCTAGCTTGTCAGCCATAACTTTGTCCGAAAATAAATAACACGTTAACAAGCATAGAAGAGTCCATGATGGGATTCGAGTTACGTCAATGCAGATTGGCGAGAGTGAGTTGGTCCATTCACATGATTCAAACGGTGACTTGAGAAAGCGAAGAAGCCATGTACAAGTGCCATTCTGTGGTGCTCAAAGTCAGGGAGAGGCAAGATAAAACAACCCAGTGTTCTTTTGGAGATTCATTTTTGGCCAACTTATGCTGTGGTCTGCACAAAAATTAGCAAGGTGTATAGTGATTATGGGCACCGTCCAGCCAGTTACAAATGAGTTTTTACTGTTACCATGGTATAAGAGACCATATCTAGCAAAATAGTGTAACATTCATACAGCCGTAACTGGCTGACTTGTGGTCACATAACAAATACAACTGATTTGCTACTTTTCCATAATTTTGGTGGTTCTTCATCCATAGCCTCCATCACACTCAATTCAATTGCTTTACTATAAACAAATTCAATTATCACTGTGATTGTAAGCTATGGAGTTTATGTGAAGTTGATATCAAGTGTGGTAGAGGCTATGGATGAGGAACCACCAAAATTATGGAAAAGTAGCAAATCAGTTGTATTTGTTATTGAGACAAAAAAGGGTTTGGACTAGAAATGTGTTACAGGTCATTAGTTTATAGTCTTCTAACTCAAACTCTAACTCTTCTAAATCTAACCAGACTATTGTTGATCAGTGACTATATGTATCTATTGAAAAAAACAGAAAACAAAGACAACAACCATATTCAAGTGTTTATCTCATCAGATAGTCAACCAAATGCTTACAATCTACAAAATATACAAAATCCAAAACACGTTGACACTATCTCAACTACAATGAGACATACATTCCTCTCAACTATAGGAATGCCAAAACAAGTAGCCAATTCCAAGAGTTTCTCTACATATCACTAACCATGATTCCTTGCAAAAGTACATGGAATTAAGATGGAATAACTCCTCTACATTTTGTATCATCAAATCATGCAAATAAAATGCCAAACTTTTATTATCAATAGGCAATGCTCAATCCATTGTTATACATTACCATCTTAACACAACTGGAAAATGATTCTTCTACAGAATAACAAATATAGCCAACAAAGTACCGACCAAGCATAAACCAATCAACAAGAAAGCATGACGATGGGGTCAATTTACAACAGAAAAAGGTGTTTTCAGCATCACCATATGCTGATGACACCCTTCTGTATGAAAAAAATATGATGCACAACTTTCCATTCCCCATTTTTCTCCATTTGCTCACTTGCACCAAATTAATAACTAGAGGTCAAAAGTGTCATTGGATATCTATGTGATTTATTAAAGCACTATATAGTAAGTACTATATAGCTATCATTTATTTTAAAGTCAAAAAACTGTTTTAAAGTATGTGATATTACAATGAAAGAGTTTATAATATTTATAAAATTAAACCTGTCATTAACATGTAGTAAGAATCAGTAATTTACTCAAATTTACTCATTTATTTCAGTTTTGCTACTATTTTACAAAGAAAGGGAGAAAAGAAACTGCTGCAGTATGGATGTGAAGGGATACAAATACCTTGAAATCGACACAGTCTCCACATAAAACAGCCAAATCAACATAGCGTTTATATTTTTGGCCAATCACCAATTTTTCACACATGGTCCAATCAAAGCACATGTCAACAAGCAATGTCTACCTTAGTTTTCTTATAATATAACCAACGACTCAGCAGTGGAGGTTCTGAAAGGAAGAGAATGGAGGATGATTCAGAGGACAATGAGTTGTAGTTTCATTGGTGAGTTTTATTCACTGCTACAGCTGGGAGACTTTGTTTTTCTTTTAAACTGCATTATTTAAATTTCCATTTATCATGAACCTTTGGTACTGTTAGTTGTCTACCTTAAACATAAAAGGGCACGTGTTAAATTGAAAACTATACAGTTTTATAATCATTAAACACATTCAAATGAACTGATTTAATATTTACTATGCTGATGTTGAGTCAAAGGTATCTTTATAAAGACTGGAATCCTTTCCTTTTTAATAACTTTAAGCCAATGCTTTTTCTGCTCTGAAAAAAATGATTTCCAGTGCTTTCTGTGATATGGAGTAGGCCTATACTTATTATCACAGGAAGTGAATATGACTCTTTCTTAAAGTGGTTAACTGATGCTCATTTTTTGATTTTGGCGACATCTTTGGTAAAAGGCAGTCATTGCTGTGACATTTCTGCGCTGCACTTCCCAGAGATCACTTCACAAAAAAGCGGTGTCACCAGTAAGCCTAATGTGGCATCTTCTTCGTTGATGAACTTTCAGTTTCTGGTCTTTTCTTAGTCTGTTCAGCCATGGTGGCTATCGCTGGTCATAGTAACTAACCAGGTCTTCTGCTAAACTAAGTAGTTTAAACAAATGTAAAACATATCACTTCCTGTATGCCAGAGGACTTTTCCTGGGACACACCTACCCGACAGCGGATGTTTAGAACAGCAAAAGTAGCAGATATAAAAGATTGTGTGTAGGTTGATTCACTATTGTGTTACAGACTATCAAACGGCGATAGAGAGAAACAAGCATTTATTCATATGAAAATGTTGTGGATCATCATTTTAATGGGAGGTAAAAATCACATTTTTATGGTTTGTTTTCAGTGCCATTTCAGTACCCTTTTTCCTTGACTTGTGATTTTTAACGACTCCTAATTACCAATTTTACTGCAACAAACACCTAAAACTTTGAAAATTGCATTTTTTTTTAGAAAACCTGACACAAAATTACAATCAATTTTTGATCAAAATAAACAAAAACTCTGTATCTGCATACAAGTATATGACTTTCTCTTTTTCAACCCCTACTTGAACCATTTTGGTGGAATCACCCTTCTAGCCCTGCCAAATGTGATGTAGGTCTAACACCTTTGGTCCAAGAGCAGACAACTGACAGAGGCAGAGCTAAGACATGAAGCAAGTTAAGAAAGAGAGCAACCAGGACAGCAAATAGCAGCATCAATAGGCGATAAATCTGCATGTACAAAACACATGGTTATTATAAGTCCATATCTCTTTTCTCCCATACCCAGAGAAAACAGCTCCTTACCCGCCTTGGCGCAACTTGGTATGACTGGGACATTTTTTATTCCAATTCAAGCACTAGATAAAGCGCAGAGTCACCGTTCAAAGCTGTGACTTTAATCATCTTTTTTAATCACCCTTAGGCTATGCGACATTAACAGTACCAATCCTGGCCAAGGGGTGAGGTAGTGAGTAGGGCAGATGCGGAGAAACCACGTACAAGCAATGTCTTTGAGAAAGAAGCACAACGGTAGGGCTAACGTTGCAATACTGAGAGCTCAATAGTGTGAAGTTGTTGAGCGGGCAGTGCAGACTGTACGTCCACAGTCCATTAAATCACCACACAGTGTGTCCGAGTCGAGTTGCCACTGTGTATGTTTTTTTTTTTTCATACCTTCATGGCGAACGAAAAGACTACGGTCACTTCACCGATAAATACCTGGTTGCATTGAAATATCAGGCTGTGAAAACCTACCTCCCGGATGCTGGAAAGCATGTCACGTTGATAAATTTTGTCATTGCACTTGAAACTGTTTTTTTAATCGTCTTCCACCTATTACACTGTCGCCATTTTGCTTTAAAACGCAGGTTTAAACTACGGTCCTGAGGAAGAGGGACGCTCGCGGCTGAGCTCGAGAGATGTGAACGTCACCCAAATAGCACACCGACCCCTTTTGTCCATTTTAGTTCCCCTCCAGTCCCAGATAACAGTAGATGTGGACTATAAATGTGGATTAGAGCAAGCCTCGGTCACCATACTTTGTGGCAATGCCTAAAACGCCCAATTGTCCCCTACTTAAAAAAAAATTGGAGAATCCCAGAATATGACAGCAAAAAAATATTTTTTAGGATGTGCTTACAGAATGTTGTAGTCTGACCCCGTGTTGTCCTTGAATCAGGAGAATGCCTAGCAAGACTGTATTGTATTATGACTACTTCCAAAGAATATACTTTATTAACTCTCTGTCCCTCTCTGCTCTCGCAAATAAAGTGGAGTATCAGCCAGTGTGTATCCTTTTTATGGCACCTTTTCAGCCTGACACAAATCTTTATGATGTAAACTTATATTACAGATAGTAGGCTAAGTAGTGTCAAACTGATGGAAGTTCTAAGTTAGGGAAGACATTTTACTTTATGGTGATTACCAACTTCAGGTCATAGTGTAACCATCTTTTTACTGATGGCTAGATCACCGGGTGTATCTGTGTAGGAAACAGGCACAGATTGTCGGCTACATTGTGCCTGTGGGACTGCATCAGGTCTCAGTGTATGCAAAAAAAATGCAGTGTTGCTCTCATTTGGCATTAGGAGGCTACAACAGTCTCATTCATAGTGTAACAACAGCTTGTACAGGGTATGAGTGGTTAAGGATCATTCCTCTGGGGGGGGGCAGTCACATCTCAAATTCCATGTCATTGAAACATAGCTGGAGAGAAAGGGGTTATATTTGTCTAATGTGTCTGTATCAACTGAATTTCAAAATGGTTCAAATGAAATTTTTAATGGTGAGAATATGCCGCTGTTGTATATTTAATGTTTCATTGCTCTTATACGAGTAAAGCAGCCAGCTTTGACCCTCATTTACATTGTATAATAAAGATAACATGCTGAAAATGCATTATTGATGCCATCATATGGTTATTTGCCGAAGTAGATACATGCACCCCATGTTTGTGTTATATAGCCTATAGCCTATTTCCGAAGAGGTAGTATTTATAGACATACAAATTTATTTTGTATATTACTTAATCCTAATATTTCTCGTTGTACATGCTTTGCCTTACTTTTCATAATTCTCCTCAAGCTATTCTGCAGGCCTAGCTTCAAGCGTGGTCAACCAGTACCCAGAATTAGATCTCATCACTTACAGATAACATATAACTTATAGATATCTAACTACCCTAATATTATGAGAAACATATCTTGTTTATCTTCAGTTCCCTCCACGTTATCTGAGATGGATATCCATCAAGGTTCCTGATGTGGGAATAGATGCATGTTGAACGTTTATCATAAGTTGAATTCAAAGTGCTTAACAGTGAACTGACAACAATACTGGAAGCATATACTTTGCATTGCATTGTGACTGGGAGGTCCTTCTTATAATCATTCATTTAACTCTTCTTTTATGCTACTGTAAACTATGAAAATTTGCAAGAAAAGCAATGAATCGAGATGAAATTCACCCTCATGGGCAGAATATCATTCCTTGTACAGTCATACATGGCACACAATGCTGTAAAACTAGATTTTCCAAACCACAAATGTCTTTTATTCTACAAAACATAACTATGTGTTTGACCAATGTGTTGAGAAACAAATAAATACGTCTCAGTGTGGTGTCCACAGCAGTAATTCTCACATTCATAAACTTATGAAATATTGATTGGATAAAGCAAACAACTAACAAAACCTTTGAATGACTGCTATTATCAACAAGAAATAGTCTGCAAACAACTGAAATCTCTGCAAATCTAGTCTGCTGAATATTTATAGACTGGGCAAAATATTATTTATTTATTTTCAATAAATTATTAAATGTGTGGAATGCAGATCATTAATCATTAATATTGATATATTGAGAAACTGTAAGACATAAATATTTGTGCATAAATATTTATCTACTCCACGCCACTTTATATTAACTTTAGGCTTGGTTCCTTATTCAACATTGATGTGTTACTATCGAAGCCATTTTCTAGTCAGTTATTTGTGCTTGCCTAACTATGATCTGTGCTTGTCATTGTACCTGCCTAGATGGTAGAAAACACAAAGCAATTCCAAGGAGTGTGTTGTCTTTTCGTGTGAGATATAGGGATTGACACAAGCCCTCTGTTTTCAGAGCATGAAGTAATTCTTTTAATGGCCTGCCAACTGTGCATTCCAAAGTTTGATTTTATCCTGCAAAATGAGAGCAAAAATCTCTAACAATTTATTATGCTGTTTGTGCCTTGCTCCGCTAGTTATCGTCTGCAATTTATTTCCTACCTTGGGGTACTGCAAGCCATTTTTCTCCATTTTCAGTGGCTCACTTTTTTTCTTGATCCTGCACGCTGCTGACTAAACTCCTGCCTCCAGCCATGGTGTTGGAACATCACAGAAAACTACATCATTATACCGAAGCTAGTTAACAAAGAGAGGCAGAGAACCAGTTTAAATCATCAGGCACAAGACAGAGTATATGAGATTGCAGAGATCGCCAACTCACCGGAGGAGGTTTAGTTGTAATGTGTTTGCAGACAGGGCATGCTGTGTTTCATAGCCTGGCTTTCTCCAGTTGCACAGGTACACTAACTTACTAATGAAGGCTGCTCCAGACCTCAGCACTTGAATTCACCTCACTTGTGCTGATTATTTTGAATTCATTTGAATTTAATGTGTCCAATGTATGCATTGGTTGAGCCTCCACTAGTGATGACCTGTGATGCTTTATTTGTTGGTTCCTGGTATAACTGCCCATTCCTTCACTCTGATGTAGAATATTCCTTCTCTAATTCAGATTTCCCTTCATTGTAATATACTTACATACATTTTAAGTATTCATAAAAATAAATTTTTAATTTGTGCAGCACTTTTCAAAGCAGAGTTATAGTGTTTTGTAGACAATATATTAATAATAAATTGGTGAATAAGATAAACAATAAAAATGCCAGACATTGATTAAGATAGAGAAGAATAAAAACAGTGAGTGTTTTTTATCAGTGATTTGAAAGATGACACTAATTTTGTCAGCCAATGGTCTTCAAGCAGGTAATCCTAAAGCCTAGGTGCCTGAATGGTAAATGTGAAATCACCTTTGGTCTTTAGCCCAGACTGCAGCCTGGCACACAAGGACTTATAAGGTCTAAGATAGGATAGATAGATAGGAGCCAGACCTACTTTTATAAGTAATCAGTAAAATCTTAAAATCAGTTCTAAAACTAACAAGCAACCAGTGTAGAAGAGCTAAAATGTGGGTAGTATGATCCATTCATATGCGTTTAGCAAAAATCTGAAGCTACAGTTTGTCAATGGAGACAAGAACAAGCGTGTAAAAATCTCAGTTGTTAAAAAGACAAAATCATTTCAATCTTTGCAATGTTTATAAGTTGGTTTAAAACATGTCTGAGACAGCTCTTGAGTATGTTGCTAAATGTTTAAACATGACTAAAAAAATCACTATAAATTGTAGATCTATGCATGCTGGGATAGGCTCCAGCCAACCGTGACCCTGAACAGGAATAAGCAGGTATGGAAAATCAATGAATGGCTTGTTAATTACATGGCTACTGCATCATGCACTGACTCTCTCCTTACAATAGATTTAGTAGGGTCAAGTCAAGTCTTTGACCCATATTGTAGTGAACCTCATCCCCTCTGTCCCTGCAGTAGGAAAAACGACCACAAGGTGGCAGCATGCGGTACCCCTTTCAACCATTTGAAATGGGACTTACTAACTACCATTAAATCAGTCATCACAAATTGTATTTTGATGTGCAAAACGATTTTAAATGCATATTATATGCTGTTTTAATCCTTAATATCAGTAAATATGGCATATTAGAGGTTTTAATATTCTTAGGAGATTATTAGGCACTCATGGCCAGTGTGCTTATGCAGGGTTTCAGCATTATCAAATATTAATTCTTCTAAACTTGCTCTTTTAAGAAGACTTCTTTGATGTTTTTCATGTAATTTTTCATAGCCTAAGCAGATCTCACACAGTGGTATCAGCTGGAATGTAGTGGGCCATAATTCATAGATGAGCATAGATGATGGAACATTAACATCCTAATGCTTGTGCAAGATCTTAAACAGCTCTCAGTTATGGATTGGTTGTAACGGACTGGCCCTCTCTGGTGCCTGAGACTGATTGAAAGGTCTCAGTAGAGGGAAAGGAGAAGTCATTTGTGTGCACTCTGTATTCACCTAAATGCTTGTCATCAATGTCATTTAAATCATGAAGATATAAACATAGATTTGAAAACATTTGGCTTCAGAGACAAAAACTGTAAAAGCTCCTTTGTCCAACCTGTTTACAGTTAATGGTAACTGTCATTCAAAAAAGTTCTCTGTCACAGCTATGAAATTAACTAACAGCACTGCTTTGATACCAGCCATGTCTATATAGCACAGAGAGGTTTTCAGGAGGAATATTAGAGAGGCAATTATGGCAAAACAGAAAGTTTAAGGTTATCACACCAATTTAATTATTTATCTTTGACAATGTTGGCCCTTGGAGTTTGGGAATTGATCTCTCTGTAAACAAGTTAAAGCAACCAAGATTGAAATAAATTGCAAAGACGAAGCCATCTTTGAGTGCTGTGCTTTCTCTTTCATGTTGCTTGACTTTGGGGGCTGAATGTTGCTAATAAAAAATGGGAAGACCTTGGGCAAGTAACACAGGCTGATTAGTTTTGTACACTGGAGACAAGAAGTGCTTTGGAGTCTGCAATCATATTTGTTTTCTTTTCACAAGATATCTGAGGAAGAGAAATAAACAGAATACTTTAAGTTTCACCGATGTGCTTGTTGTTCAAAGGAGAGAGATATCTTGTGATTCTGTTTTTCAGAGCCTATGTCAGATGTTGTATGTACATGCTCATTATTTCAATAAGCCCATTTTGCCTCCCATAACACTCTATAAAGAGAATTGTGGATGACCCTGGCTCTGTTTTTAAGTTAATGCATTTGCACAAAAGAATAACAGATGCTGGTTTTGGGTGACAGCGAGGCTACGGTGGGACCCCCAGTCTGCCTTGTTATCAAGACCAATGCCTCAAATGGACTAGCCGAGTCCGCGACAGAATATAGCCTTTTGCAACATGGTAGAGTCTGGGTGTCAATAATCACACAAGCCAAACAAGGGCTGTTTGGGTTATTATTGCAAAGTCTTTCACTAATAGGATAATTGATTGACAGTCTTTGGGTTTTTGTGTAGTTATATTATACTGTTGCACTTGCATGCTGCAACACTTTCAATCTAATTGAGAAACACTTGGCTATAAGGGCAACACTGCCATAGGGGAAATCAAGCAATGGGACTGTTTTAATGATTCCCCTACCAGAGAAGTTAGACACACAATAAACTGAGACTCTCTACACTTTGATCTCACAGTGACAGCATGTACCAAGTGCACAGTTATGCTGGGAGTGTTTTTTGTTCATTGTCATCATCCTTTACAAGAAATCCCATAGACGGGCCCAGTTGGACATATATGTTGGCATCCAGCTGGCCAGCCCATGTCAATTTCAATATCATGGATTACTACTTTGTCTTCCAGACAGTGGTGTAGGAGTTTCACTTGTTTGTGTGGTAGTGTGGAAGTATATTATATACTTTTTTGCTCAGTGGCCCCCTCCAGCTATTTCCAACACTTTGGCATAGTGAATGGACACAACGAGCCAAGCAACTTCCTGTACATCCAGCTGTTGTAGTAGATGTGCTACAGTACTCAGGACTGTAGTGTATTGCTGTGGAATGCAGACTTTGGCTGAGGGATGCAGTCTGAAATCCCCCACGTACTCGTCTCTCTCACACCAGTGGTGTCTATCTGTGTTTGAGGAGTTCAGTCAAGTTCAAATGCCTCATGCGGTAATCTGCACCATTTTCCTGCATTCAGTCCAGAGAGCACTTACTACACTAGCGGTAATCCCTCTGAGATCAAAGATTACAAACACTCTGAAGGAAAGGGGAAGAAAACTAAGCTGCCGAATTCTAGTTCTTCTTGTCCAAATCCTGGATGACAAATTCTTCTTTAGGTTTTTCATAGATTGGTGTGATGGGATAATTCTGGCCGACAATAACACACTGCCATATAAACAATGGACTGAAATGTTTAGAGACATTCAAGGAGATTATCACTTATCATCAGATCCTCGTTTCTGTTCAAAGTCTTGCTTACCATATTCCATATTACCCATGAAGAAAGAGAAAGAGAGCGGGTGTGTATATGACAGAGAGAGAGAGAGAGAGTAATTGATCATCTATATTATTAGCTGTATCAGTTAATAGCTTATCTCTATCATTGACTGAAGTTGTTTTCTGTACAGTTTTCTGTGGAAGTCTGGGTTCTTTAGACGTCCTACTGTTGGCTCCAATGATGTTTCATTTCCAGAAGAGGGTGCTGCAGATGAAGAAATTTGGCCAAATTTCTTCATACAATACAGTCCCGTTCATTTAATGACCATCTGAGTAATAAGTGATAGTAACTGAACAGCCTAAAGCAATTTGTGACATCATCATGTTACAGTTGGATTTTTTGATACCATGTTAACAAGTACGTGTGTGTGTGTGTGTGTGTGTGTGTCTACCTAAACATTTTGGTGATGAGCCAGATGCAGGTAGTGTAACTGCTGGTGCTGTATTGATCTCAGCACACCAACTCCAAAGAGAAAAATGATGTTGTCTGCATGATCTCCCCTCACAATTGACCTGGGGTTGTTCACCCCCTAACAACCCCCTGAACCCTTGATCCTCTCTCTCTCTCTCTCTCTCTCTCTCTCTCTCTCTCTCTCTCTCTCTCTCTCTCTCTCTTATATGCATGCACATACAAACACACTTAAAGTTGGAGCCATGGGTTCAGCTTTAAGTCCTTCTGACATACCCTCAGTTACACTCCACTCATCACCTTGTATTAGAGGAGGATTTGGACCAGTCTTCCCCCACTACACACACACATGCACACTACCCACTTCCCCCCCATCCCTGGTTTGTCTGTGCCTAAGCTGCTGCCTCTGTCCCTCCCTATCCCTGATATTATGCACAGTGAGCTCAGCCTAATGTTGCGCAACCCTATGTTGGTCCAACATAAACTTTTTGCCTCTACGGTGTGTGACCATAGCCCTGCGCTGTGCCAATGAACACATCTTAGGCAGTATTGGAAACTACACTGTGCCATCTGAAATCCTGGTGAGGTTTCTTTGAGCAAGCTAAAACAAGCGGTGCGCTGCATTGCCCCCTTTGAGGACTTGGAAATGGATCATTGAGATGGAATTATTTGTTTGTTCACATTGTAGCACAAGTAATGCTCCTCCCCAACCTTTTATAATGCTGTTACGTTGAATGGTGATCACAAGCTGAAGTCTTATGTAGAATTATTATTGTCACAGAGAGATCAGTTTAGGTCAGTGGTTTCCGGTCATGTGCATTGGAGGGCCAAGAGTCTTTTCCTTCCAACCAATCACTCCACTAGCTGACGGGCATAGCTTCAAGCAGAGAGGGTGCAACTAATTATTGAAATCGCCTGTTGTAGTGATTGGTTGGAAGGAAAACCTGCATACTCCTGGCCCTCCACTGGACACAACTGGTTTAGGTGGTTTGGGCACCTCATAAGGGCGTCCCCCAGACACTTCTCTTTGGGAACATACTGGGCATTGCAGACTGGGAGGAAACCTCGGGGCAGACCCAGGACACGCTGGAGGGGAGCACCTTGGGATCCCCCAGGACGAGCTGGAGGAAGTTGCTGGGTAAAAGGATGTCCGGGTTGTTCTGCTTGCCCTGTAGCCATTGCGACCCTGAGCTGAATGAGCAGCAAGAAAATGGATGGATGGATAGATGGGCAGCGTCACAGTGGCCTCAACTTACTGTCATCTCTGCTATTATTTGAGGCTGTTAAACAGCCATCCATTATGACCCTTAGGCCCAGACGTAATGGAGGCAGATCCTACAGTGTCCATGTGAGGATGAATTATTCCCCTCCATCCAGGAGAGACACCGCTGAGAGCTTCTCTGTATCCTCTGCCAGCAGTTTCCCTGGGAGCCTCTTCCTCAACACACATGATGTTCCATCATGTTGGCTGACCATCTGGATCTCTGAGCTGTTGTTATTTTTTTCTTTCTGCCTTTGTAGTATTAATAATAGCATTAATCTGCAGTGCAGCATCTGTGAGTCCCTCTTTATTTCCCCATCTATATTTTTCTCTCTCTCCTCCATGTCTCCTTCTCTGCTCACTGGGCTTACACCAGGCAGCCAACTCTCCCCAGGTCACAGATGTTTTTGCTGCTCTATAGGGAAGAGCAGGTGGCTCCAGTACAGGCGGTAGTTGGATCTCCCAGAATCAGAGCAGTCTAGGAAAATGCCACGTATCAAAACAAGGCCATGGCAGATTTCAACAGGTAACAGACATAATGTTGATTGAATGCAACGTGCAATAGAAACACAAATGCAAACTTCTACTTAGAAACGGGGACACAAAATTTGGGACAGTAAAAGGATGAACCCTTATTTAATGTTCTGCAACTCATGGAGCTCATTTAAGTGACTTGTGACTCTGTTAATCCATTTCCTGTTTATCGGAGTGAATGTGGGATACATGTGACGGTAGTCCATCTGTGAAACTGAGAACGGCTGATGTAATTTCCTTCACTTAACACCCTTTAAGTCACATTTCTAAAAATGGAGTAGAGACGCATGGCCTCAACCTTGAAACTTCTGCTTCAGACAATATAGACTGCACATGCACATTTAAATCACAACATGCAAAAAACCTTTAACAACTGTTTACTGTGTATAAAGATTACTTTCCTATATATATCTATAGTGTATCAGCATTTTAACAGCTACACAACCCCAGAGTGTTTGATAATTCAGTCTCTTGTTTGCTCTGTGCAAAGAGCCTGTTTAAAATTCAAAACAGGTCCAGGAAAACGTCTCTTGGAGACCCAACCAACAGCCTAATTGTCAGTTGTGGCTAATCTAATGGCCTAAATATGCTTTATAAATGCAGGGGGAGCTTTTTGTATACACCACAGTTTTGGTCACAACAGAGCCTGAATCTTAATGACTGCCCACGTGATTACATTTACTCCTGGGAATGGGGATTTGGTGTGGCCCAGCTACCACACTAGCTATACTGGTGTCATTAACCGTACAGTTTATTGCACACAAGGTCCCTCCCCGCCTTTGAGCTTACTTTTAATTTCTTTGCCCTGCAGTGTATCACAAGCTCTAATCAGGCTCCAGTCTCTAATACAGATCTGGCATAATCTGAGGTTTTTTCACACCAATTCCTGTTAATAGTCATAAATATGCTTCATCAACATCAGAGCCTCACTTAAATATATCAACTAAAAGCTTACTTATTTCAACCCCTGACTGCCCTATACAGATAGGATCTTTCCACTGTTTTCCTTTTTTAGCTCACCACCTTCCAGGCATGCAAATAGCACTGAGAGCTGGCACAGAGAGGATTGTTATCGACAAAACAATCACTGTTCAGCTCCGCAGCTTCTGAATTGAAGTCCTTGGGGTGAGTTATTTGGGGGTGGGCTCTTTACAGTTCCTAAGGAGATTACTGAAATTAGTTTTGCACAACAATAACTTCATTAGATACACAAGACACTTAATTAAAGGTCTGGCATGAGCAAATTTGTAGGTAGAAGAATATACTATAATTGAACAAAGCCTTCTCCCTTTGCTGCTTTCTTAAAAAGTCTGAAAACAAGGTAAGACTGTCAGATGTAAACAAAAACAAATGAATTCATAATCAAAACAAAAGAAAATACAAATCTCTATTCAGTATTCTCTATGGTCCTCTGGTGAAAGGCATGGTAGTTGGAGGGAGAGGGTACATGTGGGATAGAGGGTGGGAGGCTCGCTGAATGTTTGATACTGCCCATGAAAGAGAGTTTGCATTGCAACTGTGGGTAACTGACCACCAAAGCCTCAGGATCAACAGCGAGGCTGGAGATGAAGAGCAGGGATGGTGTGGACAGCTCCTGAAGGGCATTGTGGGAGCTCTAAAGGGGCTTCAGTCACCCTTTTCTCTGGGAATGGGAGAGCAGAGAACCTTTCAAAGTTCCCTTTTCAAAGTGTGCTGTCCATGTCCCTGGTGACAGGGATCACAGAGCAAATGGAGCCAGAGTTGCGTATTTGGCGCTCTCTGTGTTGACTCAAAGGGCTGCTTTGAATTCTCAAGTACACATCACACATACCCAGTCTGGAGATTTATGCCGCGTTCACATCGTATCAGAAGAAACAGAAGAACGAAGTGACATCTCATTGCTGCAACTCAGAAGCGTTCGCGTGTTTAACTTGGAACCGCCACATCTAATCAATTTAAAATCAACCATAAACAAACTGCAGAAGATATTGCTCACTTTTCATAAGTTGAATTGATTGTTTTAGTGCGGATATAACTGATACTTTTGCTTTTTATTGGACTGCCAACAGCAATGGATTTGATGCAGTGTTTGTTGCTTGGATTGACACACTTCTGCAACTTGTGACGCCAAGTGGGAGGGACTAGGAGGCTTTTTTCGCAGTCGGTAGCTTGTATTGAACGTAGCATTAGGAATGGTCAGAAAGCCAGCCAAACTAATAATCATTCAAATACAAAGAATATTTTTTGGTATTTGTTTGTTTTTCCAGAGATTTTGTAAACATTTGGTCATAAATGGAACTAATCAGAGATTTTCAAAGAGAATAGCACTCAACTCAAGAAGTTCCCTGTATTGTTTTCATGGCCTAGATTCATCCAGTCACAATTTGTGAACATGACCTCTCTGGTATATTGTTTAATAGTATTGTTAGCTTGTTGATATATTGGATCTTTTGCATTTGTTTGTTAGTAGCATGCATGCTTACACATTGTTTGCTGGTATAGTGGTTGTGTCAGGCAAACTCACACGCAGCAAAGAACAGATACGCTAGTCAAAGTTCAGCACCAATTTATTAGTGTGAGATTCAAAACGTAGTCAAGACAGTCCAGGTCAATACTGAACAGGCAACAGGGCTAAGGTACCAAAAACAGCAGGCAAAAACGTAGTCGGGAGAGCAGGCCGGAGTCGAGAGCAGGCAGACAGGATCAGCAGGGAGCAGGCAAAAGGTTGGTCAGAAAACAGGCTGGCAGGTAGCAGGTCAGCTACTCAGGCTATTACATCCAGGCAAGCTAAAACAATCTGGCAGGGAATTGCAGAAACAGGTCTCTACTTATGCTAAATGCTGATTACAGATTGCATTCAAGTGTGGAGGCTGGAATTGAGTGAATCCTCTGATAGGCTGGGCAGGAACAGGTGACAAGCAGGAGGGGGAAACTAGGTCGGCGGGGGGAGACAGGGAGACAGGCTATGAGGAAGAACTGCTGCCAGGATCCATGACAGGTGGGTTAGTATGTTGGTATATTGGCTTAGTAGCATATTCATCCTAGGGCCACTTCCACAGGATCTCGATGACGGGGAGAGAGTTGGGGATGGTGCAGCTGTGGAAGACATTAGCAGATCAAACCAAGCACTGTCTGTACGTCTAGAAGCTCTCACCACTGTCCGGCAAGGTCATAATGCTCCGCTTTACATCATATCCACCTCTGATTTATACCGGCGCTGAGGCGTTAGCGTGTCAGTAAGTTCCCCTTGTTATTGGAGATGCTGAACAAATGAAACACATGTGAATGCTTAATAAATTGAATACTTTATGCAGTACAAGGCCGAGCAACATCTGCTGGGGAGGTCTCGCAGGTGCAGAAAAATGCATGCCACTTACATGGATTTCAGTTCTGTAATCATATTTATGTGACATTTCCATCACAGGGGAATTGTCATTTCAATATTTGACTGATTATCAGCGTTATGACATTTGGCGGAGCGTGCAGTCATCCACCATCACAGTTGAAGTTAAAACACTTACTACAGAGGTTAACATTTCACTTTACATCATCAATTTTGAGTGTATTAAGAGAATTTTCTACAGCTGGGCTACACTGGAGTACAACCCCAGAAACGGTCACAAAAATGTGAAAACTCAAGACAGTGACACTTACATAAACAGAAGTCCCTTTGAATAAATAGTTTGGGGTCCTAACCCTGAGTGTTTTTACAACGCTGACCATATAGGGTGTAGACTCTCTGCAAGGCAGCAGAGCATGGCTAGAACTGCACAGCCTGGACAGAACTGTTTACACCAGAGTAATCAGGCCAATAGGACTTTTCTAATAATCAGCGAGGCTCTTTTAATACATGAGCACGCCAGCTGCCCCTCTGGTCTTGACAGCTTCCAGAGTAAAAGAAGCAGATATCTCAGTGTGAAAGGTGCTCTGTCTCCAAACCTACAGAGCCCCGCTGCTGTGTAACCTGGGGCCCTCATCATGAGAGCTGTTTATGTAATCCTACCATTGCTGTCTGCAGGACATTATTGATCTTCAGGGGAACTCAAGAGCAAGTCAAGCCCTGCCGTCGGACTGTGTAAACTAGTAGATTCGTAATGAGCCTCTCTTAGTTTAGTACAACTCCCTTCAAAACACCAGGAATCGTCGTAACCGTTGGAGGGGGGGAGAAAATGAGACAAACCATGGCCAGGTCTGACCTAACCATGACTTGTCTGCATGGAAGAGTCTGCTATTAAGATTGAGAGAGGAGATGAAGACTCCTCGGGGAGGCTTTATGGTAGTGTGTCTGTGGAATTCAACTGGATTCAGCCAAACAGAGCCTCTTAAAGTGATACCTTGACAATTTTACACTTATTACTTTTCTTCGCCAGGCATAGGAAAACATTCCATATTTGTACTTGAGCTACTCTAAAAACAACTTGTGAGCGTTGTTAGCATTCCTCCTTGAAGCAAATTGGTGCCACTAGCTGCAAGTTAATGAGAGAGATTGCTGCTAGCTCCTACCTTTTGCTTTCAATGCCAAATGTGAGCAGTACAACAGACTTTTTTATTAACTGAGGTGAAAACATTTCCCCCTCATTACAGGTACCTTGTGAAAGAAAAACAACTCAAATTTAAGACACAGATGCATCCCTTTAATTCTCATTCGTCCACAATCACAAATACCATCTGCACAATCATCCCAACAGATTTTGACAGTGGTTATCGATGGTATAGCCAGTAGATAAGAAGACTGCCTTTGAAACCACATGGCTACTACTGGCTTTGTATCAGTTTCATTTCGAAATTTCTCTCCATCATCCTAATGCCATCTTTCTTGTATTAAATGAAAAAATTTCATTTCATAGCAGCTTTATATTTTACCATTTGGCAAAGACAGTCCTACTCCAAGGAGAAAAATTTGACATGCTATCTTACATGAACAATTGCAAGTAGTCTAAAACTGTTTTTTTTTTTTCAAAAGCAATATTGAGACATACTGAAAATCCCATTCCCTATCCTAGGGAATGACTTGTGTACATGACTTCATCTGAATCAAAGTTACTATGCAATGCCCACGCAACATTTCCAGGTCAGAAGAAGACAACTAAATGTTTGATCCACATTGCATTTTGGGAGGGGCTGGGCGGACTGATATCAGTGCATGAGGCTATCATAATGCACATGGTCCATTTTATAATGCATGCATGCAAGCATTCAATTTTCGAGTCATAAAAATGCTTTCACCACTACTTTCTGGTTCTGGTCCCCTTCTCTGAATGTAATTTCCGGTTACCGAGCTTACTTTCGTTTCCATGCTATATGTTGCCATTCTCTTTAACTACAGCTCCCATCCAGTCACCTTTCAGTGATGCCCAAGGCTATGAGCATAGTTTCAGCATTCTAAGCACACCAAGCACATCTGTTTTCTGGATGACAGCTTTCACTGATCAGCTGGGGCTTCCACTGGACCAATCAGAGAAAAGGTGTGTATTTTCTCTGATTATTGGTCGAGGGTAGACATCTGGTTGTATTTAGGGCCTGGCACTTGGACCTGGGTTATTTGGTTTGATTGCAGTGCAGATTTTAACTCTAGAGGCCTGGCAAGGCAGTTCTCTGCGCTGGATCTGGGGTGGAAAAACAAATCTTAATGAAGTCTGGCCTTCCCTCCTGCAACTTCTGCTGCGTGTCGCCTGTAGGCCCTGGAAGCAAGCAGAGCTGCATTTTCTGTCCTTTGGCATCCATCAGGAACATCTGAGAGAATGTTACCAATTAGATGAAATCAGACTGTCTGTGGTTAATTAGGACTGGTAGTCAGGCACTGAATGACTATGACAATGGTTATTTACAATTTATTTTATAGTTATTTTAAGAGTATTATATCAAGTTAATGTTAAAAATGCCATCCCACTGAGGCATTCAAAAGTGAAGGCATTCTTTTCCCTCGCTCTATACAAGTTCACAGTTATATTTCCACTTACAGAAATAAACTCTACTACAGTTATTCCGTTTTCTAAATATTATAACTTTATTAAGATGAAATGTGTGTTGAAACCCTATTCAACAGCTGTAGGCTGGGTACCAGTTGACAATCGAGGTGTTAAAATGATCTTTTAAACCAACCAGCAATCACACAAGCTGGCACACTCTACAGTAATGTCATCCACTCAAAAGATAATATGCTTGTTTTGGTGCACAGCCAAATGAGCACAGCAAAGGTCAATCTATTGAAAATAAACAGCAGCAGTCCCACTCTCTGGTTGCCTAAGAGTTTTAGAGTATAAAACTCAGGATGGTTAAACCCTCAATGCAGTTCAAATGCAATGTATGCATCAGCATTTTCCACAAAACTTGCTATGCTATGAGCAAATCTATGTGACGAATCTAAACTTGATGAGTTTTTAAGCAGATTATTGGAAATTGTCTGCTCTAACTGAACTCTTAATGCAGGAGTAATGATGTTGTGTCTTCTGCGAGTTCATGGGATAAGTTCAACTCTGTCATTGCCACAATCATCTTGATGCCTGAAATCCTCCTTTTGAAAAGCAGATGTATAAACAGCTTTCTCAGATAAATTGTCCAAATAGAGAGACATATGGATTGGAGAATGAATGCTGTCTCCTTTTTTCAATTTGTTGTTGATTTGTTGTTTTGATTTGTGGCTTGGGGCATGAAAGTTTGTCAGTAAAATTAAGTGTGAGTAGAAATGTTTCTGTGTGTGTGTGTGTGTGTGTGCAGCACATGCATGTGTCTATGTGCGTATGTATGCATGGATCCAGTGGTGACAAAGGAAGAAAGAAGGAGAGAGAGAAAAAGAGAGGGATTAACATTAGCTGATTGGGAGATGTTTGCGGTATGGGACTGGTTATGATTAAGCTTTTTCATTATGAGCTGTGTAATTTTAGGCTATAGATTTTTTTATAACTGGAAACGCTCATGTGTTTTCCAGCAACAAGTAAAAAAATAAATAAAGTGCACTCGTTACCCATGAGCTACAATCAAAATTGAGTTTGCAATTCAGCAAAATGAATGTTTTATGGATCCTGGCAGCAATGTGAAACGGACCTTAGTCATTTTTTTTTAGCAAGAGCCAGCTGCAATGTGAGGCTAAACTTAGTGTACCTCAGTCAAGGCTCAAGAAAAAAGAATTCCCTCAGTAGAATAAGAATGCTAACTAGACGAGATAAGCGCCTTTATTAAGCACAATATATTACATTTGGACTTGCTGAAACACAAAACTGAGAACTGTCTCTCCAGAGACTATGAAGGGAACTGAAGTGTGAGGCTGCACTGATTTTAAATAGGTACATTGCATTAGCTCTAACGTTACCAGTTTAGCATCTTTGGATTGAATTCTCTCCCATTCCCCTGGTTAGCTTCCTCAGAATCACATTTAAAGATACAAGTACTATACAATACTATACAATACAACACAGACTTCATTTCACACTTCAAGCCATTTGGAGCTTTTGGAGACAGTACACAGCAAACACGAGGCATTGGTAACAGCATGTCAGCGTGAGAACACGTAGGGCTGCAACAAGTGCCCTGCTCAAGGGTACATAGCAATAGTGTCTTCACCACTCGCATCAGCAGTCAGTTCAAGTTGATGACAGACTTGATAAACCGCTAACTGAAGGTGTCGGGGTCCTTGCAACCTAATCTGGAAGACTTTCCCTTGGTGGTTGTGAAATCCCTGTCAAGTAAAAAGTTTGTCTGTAAACCGCTGTGTGCTGTATCTCCAAAACCTTCCAGTGGAAATATGCCAGAATCTGAAGCAACCTCTTCAAAGGCAAGTCTGTTTGTTTTCCAGCTCATTACAGTAGGTGGTGTTATTGTTCTGACAGCATTACAGTTGGGTATTGGCCATAGAACAGGAAAAGGTGCTTTGAGGGTAGGTGTGCACAGCCACTTAATCTGGCCTCATTCCCTTGTGAGGTTGTAAACCAGCAAAGTCCAAAACATCTCACTTAACTTACTTTAGATGCTAGTGTTTAGGATACCAAAGGGCTGTTCTGAATTACACTAACCTCCCCATGTGTCAGTGTTTGGAGTACTGTCAGCCAAGGAAACTGGAGGCCTCCTCTTTTCTCTTGAACCAGTTTCTGTCATGCAGTAACGTCTGGAGTGCAGGCAATCGATGACTAAATGGATTAACTTTAGACAATGAAAGCAAAACAACAAACTTGTGTCCCTGGAACCCAGGGTAAATTGCTGAAAGGGAAAATAATCATATCAAACTCCATGATCTCACCATATGGCTGTGGATCTGAATAATGTGAATGAAGGCTTGATGAGGTGTATGAGCTTTTATTAAACAATTCAACAAATTAGTCATCAATTGGACAAAAGCCTCACAGCATGAAAAATCCCTCTTGGTCAGTGAGAGGACTGGAGAGAGAGCAGCAGAAACCACAACATGTGATATCATGGAGGCAGAACCAACTTCCTTCTAGGGGTCAGAGTGATTTTGTACATGTGGACCAGTCAACCAGTCAAGATGAGTTGTTGTAATGAAAGGTTACTTTGCCATTCGCCCTTGACCTCTTTCCTCATACTGCATGACATCACACTGGCTTACAATCTACAAGAGGCATGCTGCTTATGGCTGACTCCAAGGAGCTCTAATCAAAAGCAACGATGGAATGAATCCCAGGGGGAGGGAAAGAGGTAAAGGAGGAGCGCGAGCACGTACACATGCATTAACGTGTGCTGTACAGGAGCGCGCACGACCGTACAGTCTCCTCCACATCTGCAACCACATGGTCTGTATCATGTTATGACCTCACCAGTGAGACGAGTCATGACAACACTGCAACAGCGCCAAACCTAACACATCATTATTACAGCTCATTGTTCTAAAGAAAAGTCCATACTGGAGATATTTACACTGCACTCTTACACATACGGCTCATCATCAACCATACTATGGCACGCTAACAGTACATGACCGCTATCCACATACTGTGAGGATCCCCAGAGAGATTGAGACACCATGAAAGAGCCTGACAAGGAGATGGAAGAAAACAAAAAGATGCCAATGTTGTGAATAACTATTAAAGTTTATTGGGCATATTAGGTATACAAATATCATGCGTATTTACAGCGTATAAAACGTTTTAAAAAAATAAAGAAAACAATCATGGCCAATAAAAGTTTTACACATATACAACACCCAAAAAGGCATCATTGGTGTGATGGAAAAGGTCTACATCTTCATCATCTGATTGTAGTTTCAAAACAATAAAAAATAAGTAGGGGCCCACCTCGACTTACTGAAGTATAATCCATAAAGAAACTGGCATAAAATCTAACATTTAAATCTAACGTTTCTCTATTTCATACACACACACACACACACACGCACATGCGCACACACACACACGCACATGCACAAACAAAAAGTACACATTCACAGAAAAAAGTGAGGTAGTCAAATGGTAAGAAAAAAACAAAAGAAATAGAATCAATAATTCCGGAGGTTTGTTTACTGGGCAGATGGATTAGTGCTCCAAATACAGCTGTTTTCAGTTTACTATTAACTATAACAAATGTAGTGAGTGGTGCCCCTAAAAGGGTATATCTTTTACTACTTCAGTACATTCTGTACTGTAACAATGCTGCTTTGATACAGAATCATTATTTCAGTTGACCAATGAATCATGTTGACAGCATAGCATATTCAAAGGTTTTACTCAAACTCTTCTAGGACAAATTTCAACATTTCCACAACAATTCTTAGGAAATTAATTAATAGTTTAAGTAAAGGAATATCCCTTAAATTACCTCAAATTAAATAATTAGACCCAGAAAGTAACTTGAGGCTCAGCCCCTTGACAGCATGTCAAAATAAAGGGGGCGGAGGAGGTAATTAAGCTCTGCAGATGAATTTGCCACAGTCGATAAGAGAAGCCACAAAACTACAGGGATGTCAAAAACCCCATATCCCACGATCACCACTGATTATAGGTTTGGCATACTTCCACACTGCAAGGGACAAAATGTTTCGCAAAAGATTTTCCACCCACAATGTGATACAGTGTTTTTGTTTTCCAAGATAAAATTCACAATAATGTGGCTTGATAATAACATATACATGTGAGCATGACTCAGCATGTCTCACATGGGTATTGGTAGGGGACCTAATAGAGAAACTTGGCAAAACAAATGGTAGTTCCAATGTAACACATCAAATTTCAGAAAGATTTATAAAATGACATAGAAAACATTATTTTCAGAAATGAAAATAACAGGTAGTAGACCCTTCTTCCACTTTTATATTCCAATTTTGGTCTAACTGCTATCATCAGTGGTTAAGCATTGTTTTCTAATGGGAGGTGGAACCATGTTGCATTCATTGGTAGCTATAGCTTGGGGCTCAGGGTTTTGCTGTGGGACATTAATTGACAATGGATTATTCAGTCAATTGTGGTTACTGAATAAATGTCATTATTTAATAATATAATAATGTACAGTTTAATATATAATGCTACAGCTTATCGTTATTGCGGAATGTGCATTTAAGATATGGATTCAAAATATATTAATTTTGCAATGCAACTCGTTCTGTATTTCACTTCATATGAGAATATTTTACTAAACACAAGGTGGGAACACTGACAAGGTGGGAATTAATAAAACAATTAGATGACAGATTATGTGTTGTATCCCATGACATGTGGAAAAGAAATATTAGCAGGTAATGTTTTATTTGTAAAACATTTAGATACACATTGATAACAGACAGATGTTTCATGACACATTCTGAACAATCAACATATGACAGCTTCATTACACACATAAGAAATGTGATTTCAATGTCAAAATCCTCCGGCTGGACCAACACAGTTTTTCAATTTAGGCAGAATATTGTAGGGAAGGAATTATAGCCACGGAATAAAAGTGTTAGGGAGGTTGGAATTTCGATCCCTAAACGGGCAAAATCTGCTAAACCCCCAATTTCTATTTGAAATTAACATTCATATTTCAACATTCATTAAGTTATAATGTAGCTGTTATGAAAGCTTATTTATTTTTCATTAATGAATGTGTCATCAAACATGCCATAAGCCTTTTATGAATGTGCTGAATAAATCCCATACAATGAAATGTTACCTGTGAGCACATCAGGAATTCACAGTACTTACACAAATAAATTTCTCTTGGTAAATATATTCCAAAATATAATTTTATACACAAATATATATTTATACTCTGTTCCCTCTGTAGAAAGCTTTATACATGTTTACATAAAATAAAAAAAAATCTAAAGCTTTGAGATAATATACATTCTGTTTTTCTTGTTTACTCCTTAGCGTACAGGGGCAAAGCAAAATTGGTACAAAGAAAATCAATCCCACCATTCCCTTCGCGAGTGCCCCAATTTGTCCCATACTCTATAGCATAAAAACACATATTTATAGGTCATTAAAGGAAGGCACAATAATAAACATTCATATTATTCTATGACGGTGGGGTAATCTTTGCGTTGAAATTATAAGAAAAATTACATATATGGCACATTGGCAAAACAGGAAAATATGTGTGTCCATAACAAAGAGCTTAGCCTACAATTTATTCTTTTAAAACAACACACTGTTCATGCCCAGATTTACACAGAGGAGGAAAACACAACTGGGATGAGAAATCAACATCAGACTATATACTGTGCACCTGTCAACATGTGAAAATGCTCTCTAAGGTAACAGAAATACTCTGCTTTTAATGTCCACTGATAAGAGGACAATCAGCTGAATGTGTTCAGTGGCATACGACCCAGACTAATTCATGATTTGAAGATAATGCCCCTTAGCTCACTATCTAAAAGTTGTTCTTGTCAATCAGCACTGTAGCTCAAACTCTATACCGTAAAACTTCCAATAACAATAGCCAGGGAGTGTATCTGTAAATGAAAGCCGGTCCCCAATAACAGCTGGGTTGAGAATTACCAGAAAGGACTATATATATATAATATAAGGATATTTATAGCCCAAAATATTATTAACTATATGACCAAAAATAGACATTGTTGCATGTATTGAAATGCGCTGACATGTTTATCTCGTTGCCATGGATACAGGTAGTGGCACAAAAGCCTCCATATGTGACAGAGAGCTTTTTGTGAATTAACCTTTGTGGCCTTGGCAGTTTTTGTTTCATTCCGATTTGATGCAGACAGTAATATTTTCAATTGTATAAATTTGAGCAGCACAGTTACTTTACAGAATACTGGTGAATCACTTTTAGGCATACTGGGAGCTGGACCTCCCAAAAGAAATAATGTCTCTAATAATAGCCTGTCTCAATAAAGGCCCGCTGTTCTCTTTTTTGAGGTAAAAAAAAAAGGCCCCGGCCATTACTGAAAGTTTTAGGGTATTAGAATTAATATAGAATAGAATATTAGAACTAACTTAGAATTGACTCTAACACTGTAGAGTCCAATCTAGAAGTAAAAAAACAAAACTTTCAAATACTCTGCCTCATAACATTTTAGATTATTTACAATACTCACAAACATATACACATCATTAAAGGGAGCTGTTTATCTTTTACTAAAGGGAACCTATAATGCCTCTGTGACATTGTGTAATATCAATGAAACTTGAGACTCAGACCTTAGCTTAGACCTAGGACTAGTGCATTACTATAACAACTGTACATTAACTACAACATGCACTGGTAAAATATTTTTGACCAACCTGTATCATAATATCTATTATTAAGGGGAGAATGGTCATACAATTGTGTGTATTAAAATGTGTCATTGTTGATCAGCATCAGTCTTTCACATTTTTCTTTCACATTTTTGGCATCTACTGTATCTTCTGTATACATTCAATATCTACACGGTTCTGTATCTTTAACACACCCTTTCAAATAGCAAATGTTTTTTTTTTATAACACACAATGTTGTCTCACTGTGTGCTTTAACAGTGATGACTTCATTTCATACTGCACTGTTCTCTGCATGCTAATAGTGGTTGCTTTGCTCATTTGCTACCTTCAGGTTACATGTCACATAAAGCAATGTGATAGAATCCACGCTATGCAATGCATGGACAGCCATCACCATCTCACTTGCTAATACTGACTTTATTGCAGCAACTACCCTTGTTGCTTTTCCTTGCTGTTGGTCTACTCTTACATCCTAAATGAAACCATTTAAGGCAAAAACAAAAGGCTCTGTTGTGGTTGAAGGAAAACGCAGCATTTGGATTTGAAAAAAAATGCCTGCCATTAAACTCACATTTGTTTCTTGTAGCTTTAGACACTAGATTTGAGGTGTGGCTGCCATGCTGGGCCTCACAACTGTTACACCCTCAGACCGATAATACCAGGACAGTAGTTTTGTAAAGTCCAAACAGACTGTTGAAGTGGTACAAAGGGAATTTTCCCGAGGACTAAAGGTGTTGTTCTGTTTTTTTCTTCTTTTTTTAAAATCATACTTCTTTCCTTCCTATCACAAAGCATCCCCAAAATATTTCCTTTCATCCAAGGAAACAAACGTCAACAAACCAGTCCCTGTGACCCGTTTGGCCTTTCCTGTGCCCCGGCAGGGGTAGGCGTCCCGCTGGGCTGCCCTGGGCTACGCTGTGCTGCTGCTGGAACAGGGTGTACTTTGTGTGCTGCCGATACTGTGGGCTGCACTGCTGTTCTCTGAGGCAGGCTGAGACTTCTGGACCTGCTGTGTGCCAGCTGTCTCACCTAGACACAGAGCAGGAGAGAGAGACGGGAGATATGGGAAAAATATATTCATCACTAAATGCCAGAGATGGGCAGGAACATTTAGTTACGAAATGTACTCCTCTAAGTCACTGGAGCTTGCTTTGATTGATTGTAATCTTTGAAGGAAAAAATAGCCCAAATAGTTTAAATGATTTTCTTAATTCTTCACTCCATTGTTTTGTACACAGACCTAAACAGACTGTTCACAGTTGCTGGGTGGCACCTGTTGTGTACTAACTTCTGCAACTCATTTTTACTGCTGCTTGAATAGCAATGTATTGAAGTAATGCTTAGTTATTACTTTTCTCTGAGCGTACGTTTGTGCACTCTGTACCTCCTCTATCCCATCTTTATATTCCATCTTCCTGTACTATCTGCCACAGAGGCTAATACTTATCTGTTCTACTGTTAATTATCCACTTTGCTGTTCTGTTTTTTCATGGCTATAAAAGATGTCACCTCAAAGCCAAGAAGCAACCAATCACACCCTATCTGACAGATGATATTTTGAATGGAAGGAGGTGAGGAGGCCTCTTGTTCATCCAGTTCATGTCTTTTGTTATCTGGAAGCAATTTGCCTAGCTTTAGTAGATAAAGCAGAATAAACACAAGACCTTCTGACTGGATCTCAAACCGCTGACTTGTTTATTGTTCTGTGTTTAAATAAGCAATCCATTTTTTTCATTCCCGGGATCCAAAGCTGAAAGTGAGCGGACAAGTAAAAATGCTCTCATTTGTTTGGAAAAACTTCTCTGACAGAACAAAAATGTTGTGAAATAAAGCAAAGTCTGTGCTTAATGATTCTGGTTTTAAAACGCAGTGTGTCCACTTCTTGTTTCTTAGCCGTGTCCCACCCACCCAGTGGAGAGCATTCCAGAGAACTTTCTCTATCAGGCATTAATGGCTTTATTTGTAATGTGTGCTATGAGATGTGTTTGTGTGTGTGTGTGTGTGTGTGTGTGTGTGTGTGTGTGTGTGTGTGTGTGTGCATGCACGTGTGCACGCACATGCGTGCAAGTGTGTCTGTCCGTATTTATGTCTGCCTCTGTGTGTCCATTTCTGTGAGTGTGCATGGATGCTTCTGTGTCCGTGAGTGTGTGTGTGTGTGTGTCGGCTGAGTGAATGTGTGCTGTCTCTCTTTGCCAGATTGGCCTCTTGTTTCTCTC
>OOFE01045499.1:35198-50284 GCA_900323365.1 Monocentris japonica | reverse complement strand
GAAACACCAAGTGAACTCTCCAGGGGCGAGACGGCACCACCAGTGGAGAGTATACTGGTGATCTCATTTCTAATCAGCGTGATTTTCTGAGTAAAAAAAGACATGAAATCATTCGGAGAAAACAGAGCTACCAGAGGGGAGGGATTCTGTGTTAGCTTAGCCAAACTAAAGTGTCAAATAGAAACTTAGGGTTGTTTTTATTTGCTCTGATTGACCTTGAGAAGTGTGCAGTTTTGGCTGACGAGAGTGCACATTTACAATTTAGCAAGCTATCATTCCAGGCAAGCCGGAAGACTTCGAGATTGGTCAATCGCCATTTACGCTCCAGTTTTCTACAGACTTGTTTAAGTGCACGAGTGTCGTTAGTAAACCACGGTGCAAATTTCCTAGCCTGGTGTTTTCTAGTGACTAACCGGGCGATTGAATCAAGTGCGTTGGTAAGGCTAGAGTTTAGTTCATTGGTCAAATCGTGGAGCGAGCCAACATGACCAGAGAGTGGTGCGAGAAAACTGGGCAATTTTTCAGATAGTAACGAGGCCGTGGTAGCATTAATACGACGGCTGATATAAGTATCTTCACACTTTTGCCGAGGGCAGATCAATTCGATCTCAAATCTAATGAGATAGTGATCAGATAGGGCAGGCACATAAGAGGAGACCACTAAAGAAGATACAGGAATGCCACGGGACAAAACTAGGTCAAGGGTGTTGCCGCCATGGTGGGTTGGTTCATTAACGAATTGAGTGAGGCTGCAAGTATCAATAAGATCTAGGAAGACCTTACTGAGAGGATCGGTGGAGTTATTCAGGTGAATGTTAAAATCACCGATGATGAGAATGAGAACTTCACGGTACTGATACGCAGGACAATTCAGATGGCCAAGGAGTTGCTTCAGCATTGTTGTATCAATCACACAGAAATATTTCGCTGCCAGGAAACATTTGAGCAGATGTTTGTTTCTCCTTGGATGCTGTTCCTCATCCAAGTTTCCCCCTAAAAATTACTATGTGTATCACCACCATTACGTAGTGAGGGTTAGAAATGAGTCGAGTGGAAACAAGTGGAGACAGGCCATGTTGGTCTTGGTTCAGGTTCCCATAATGTAATGATCTAGTTGTCAAAGGACCCTGAATGTGACTGATGAACTCCCTGAAAACCCACCAAAGAACCAGGAAGGATGTTTTTGTTCAGTTTTCAGTTTTGTTCAGTATACTCTTCGTGTTGAAGTCAAGAAGAGTACAACTGATATCAATTGGAGATTTGACAACCACATCTTTTATTTATATTGCCGGTATAGCAGTGTCTTTACTGCAATGTCAATGCAATGCAAACTTTGATAAAACATGCCCTCTAACTACTCAGCAAACCACTTTGATCTACCAGCTGTCCTGATTTCCTAAATGGAGAACAGACACCAAAGAAATGAAGTGAATCTCAACAAATTCCACTATCTTAATTGGCTTACAATAACGAAATAACCGAGAGAATTAAACACATGACCACCGGTGCTGATGTGAGGCGGCAAAGGTAGTAGGATCTTTCTCTGAAGAAGCATCTGGAAACACACAGAAAGTAAAACACTGATTCATAACAAGTGGCTCTCCTTCTTTCAGCTGCATCTTGACCATGTTTGCCGCGACTCCCGGGAGGCGGTTCGAGAGAGATCTAAGTGGATCAAATGCTCTTCCTGGGAACAACATCTGAAGCTGAACAGGATCATTAAAATCACATCTGAAGCTGATTTCTGATCTGGAGTCATGCTATGCCCCTCTTCTGAGAAATATATTGGAACTGGATGCTTTGACTTATTGCGGCTGTTGCAGAAGAACCACATTACTGCAATGTTGCTGTTTATCCTTTTCTTGCCTGAATTGAAAGTTTATTGATCGATTGATTGAGTGTCGTGACGCTCTGTTGAAACCCCATTGAGTTCAGAAACACACAGGCGTTAAGAATATAAGCAACACTATTTTCTTTATTCCTGAAAAACATTTTCATACGGCTCCATTAACAACCACTTGGCTGCTGGCTGGTACCACTTAATCTGGGACAGATTTCAAGGGTAGTTCATGACAATATCAGTTAAAGCTGCACTAGGCAAGATGTTTATGTAATAATACAAACGTCTTATCAGCCTAAATCACAAAGCAGAGCTGCAGTAGAGAAGAGCGTCTCATCCCCACTAGTTGAGACACTGTAGATTCACCATATTTACCCAAATTAAATTCTGGTCACTTCTCCGCCCACAGGAAGTGACAAATCAAAACTTAATAGTGAAATCCAAACTGTCTCCTAAACAGCATGGAGGCTCCGTCCAGAGGAAGCTGGACTCGCCAACAGATCTTTTCCTCTTTCGTCTCTTTGGCATAAACATGGTAAACATGGTAAACATTAGCTGCTGTGTGCAGTTCACTGACGTCACCCCACAGGATTTCCGGGTACTTAAGATAAAATGTTCAGCTACCGCTGCCATTTGGAGCCACCATCTCCAAAGTTGCCTCGAGCAGCTTTAAACACTAGCTGGTAGAAATAAGCACTCACTGTTTGTTTAATGATTTCTTTCCTGGCAGAAAATGTTATGCTCTATGTGATTGCTGAGCCAAGATGAGAGTGTCATGTGGACGGCCCTCACCTCCTGTGGCCACTGGCCTTCAAGGAAGCCCATCTATGACAATCTGCAGCCAGGGGTCCATTAATGAATGCCACCTCAGCAAACTGTCGACGTCAAGCAGATCCTCTCCTGCCACGAGAAACAATCTCAACGTGTCTGATGGGAGTCTTCCTTCAGCTTCCAAACAGGGCTGGCGAACTTACTTAACAATTCTGAGACTCGGTTTCCCCCACGTGGCAATAATGTGGTTCTTTTTACACCCTGTTGGCAAGAGATAATACAAGCTAGGCTATGGTTTGAAATACAGAAATGAATCCTCGAAATTAGAGGATCCAGTCTCTAAAAGTGTTTTCATTTTGTCAAGGAAATACTTTTACCAACCATCCTTTAAACAAAGCTCTAAATCACTTTGTAAGAATAGTTCTCACTTTTTAATAGTGGATCTCTCAGAATCAAAGTATTACAATTTTGCCATTGATCTTGTGTGTAATTATTTAATGTTGGTCCTCGACATGAGACGCCCCAGTTGGCTTACGCTGGATTGCAAATGTTGTTTTTAAAGTCAGAAGTTACTTAAGAACTGGGAAGGTTGTATGGGTGATGAAGATGAAATGGCAAATCAGTGACATCAGTCTGAAGAGTATCTGAAGGTATACTGAACAGAAGAATGGATGATGAATGAGTTTGACCGTGACAGTGTGTGAGTGTAATACAGCACAGTTTTGTGTTCTTTCCACAGAAATCACTACAGAGCACATGTGTGTGTGTTTTTTCCTTTATCATGGTTTAGATCCACATGATGCACATTGCTGTCAGCCTGTGTGATAAATGCAGGTCAAGTTTATTTTGACACTCGTGTGATCAAGTCAGCAGCTTTCTGGACAATGTATTACCTCTTCTTGGTGACTGAAGTAATCCTTAAATCACAGATGACCATGTAATCTGAAAGGTCAAACACTGAGAGATGAAAGGCTACTTTATCAGTTGTTGACAATCATTGATTTAACTTAGCCAATGCATTTGAGACAATAAATACGTTTTCTAATCCATTTGAATTCCAGTGATTTTTGTGTCACTATAATATTCATTGTTGCAAATATATTATGTAGTGTTCCCCTTAAGAGAGCCATCTGTCTCTCCTCTGCTCGTATGCTGGCTTGAAGTGCTTCTCATAACCTCCTAATTCAGAGTACAGATGGCATACATATGACTTTTTGCGCATTCAAGTGCTTTTGGTTGGAAATGATAACAAAATGGACTCTGTATGAAAATGAATTTATTAGTGGTTGTAGTTTTTACAGTAGCATTCAAAGCAATAACATCACTTTTATCATCCGTTGTTGTCTAAACGTCACAGTTTAGCAGCTCGGGTATCATAAGATAGTGGTTCTCCACCATGTGCCACCGAAGCCCAAGAGTAAGCAGATTTTTATTCCAACCAAAAACTACAACAGCTGATTTTACTGGTTAGCACAGGTTCAATCAGGAATGAGAAGCGAATCCATGAAATCTGCTGCTGTTTGGTTTGGTTGGAATAAAACCCTGCAGACTCTTGGGTCACAATGGCACATGGTTGAGAACCACTGTCATAGATCACAAATTATCACTTTGCTACTCATATTTACCACTTTGTTGGGTCACTCATCTCTGCTGTCTCGTAATTACAATATTTTCACCAGCACTTGAACGCAGCGGTAACCTCCTCCTTGTAATTAAATCAATGACGTCATCACGCAACACGTTAATCTGGTTAGTAAACTTCCTGGATCAGCAGTTGTTGCTAGCTATCCAGCCAGCTAGCTAGCTTGTTTATATTGGATTACTCGTCTAAATTTCTTGAAACAATCATCTGTTAAGGTAACAGTGCAGCGCTGAAGTTAGTGTACGTGTTACAGGCTAGTGATAGCAAAGAGCTAACGGTGTTACTTACAACTAATTACCAGCAGCAATCATGATGGCGTCTAGTTACAACGCTAAAGACGAAGATGGACATATTACTGTCACCAGCCCCGGCGGAGGGACCCTGAAGAACAAGAAGCCCGACAACACTGCGTTTAAACAGCAGAGACTGCCGGCATGGCAGCCCATCCTGACAGCCGGCACCGTTCTCCCTGCCTTCTTCGTTATCGGACTCATCTTCATCCCCATCGGCATCGGCCTGTATGTCACGTCAAACAACATCAAGGAGTTCGAGGTGACGTTATATGACATGACCGCATGTAACCCGTCCACTAACCATAGAGTAATTGTAATGACACGTAAACACAAGGTGACTTGGTGGATAACTGTGATGGGGAATAGTCCCCAAGGAGCTGGCGTGTCTGGAGACAACATCACGCCTAACTCCGTTCAGACATCTTTCTTTGCGTGGCCTTGCTTTTCTGCAAACATGCACATCTCGTAAAACACGATGTTGAAAATATGTTATGAAAAATAAAGGATTTTCTTTGAAAGTCACATGACCCAAAGACAGCAAACTACCTTGTTTATGTTTACTAGCAATACATCATGCACACCCTTTGATTTTCAAGAAATGTTGAAAACATTTTCTATGAATATTTGAAGGGGAAATAATACTAAATGTCAATTTTTTTTGACAAAATCAATATAATCAATAAAGCCAGTGTCTGTGTGAACCAACTCCAAAAGATTTAATTCAATTGAAGCAAGCTGTTGGGTAGATCAGATTTTCCAGAAGGTGTTGAGTCCTGTTCTACCAGGTATGTACGGTTACTCATAAGCAAGCCAAGATGAAACTGACACATCTTTGAATGGAGTTTGGCACAAGAGAGACGGTAACATAGTGAGGCTAATCTTCATCCTCTGTTGCTGGCAGTGTCACCTGTTTACATTTCCCCCACACTGCTTGGCGTTTCACCACCCTAACATTTTCTCTTTGCTCTATGATTGTTGGATCATTCATTCTCACACAGCGTATCATTGTGTTGGACAGCCAATAATGTCTGGAACTATCTGGCATTGTTACAGATTGACTACACAGGGGTTGACATGTCCAGTCCCTGCTTCAATTGCTCCCAGAACCTCAGCTGGAACAGCACAAGGCCTTGTACCTGCACGCTACCCTTCTACCTGGATCTTCCGTTTGAAGTAATAAATATATAGTCACTTATTACTTGAGAATATGTTGCCCTCTCAATCGCAGCCTGATTTCATTGCTTTGTTCCTGATACTTTCTCCTCTCAATCCACAGAGCAACGTCTTCATGTATTATGGCCTCTCCAACTTCTACCAAAATCACCGCCGCTATGTCAAGTCGAGAGATGACAGCCAGCTGAATGGAGACATGGACTCCCTTATGGTATGTGTTTCTGGAACAGGAGACGATTCAGATCACACAATCCCACTGGGAACGCACTGTTAAAGCTGCATAAGGCACCGTCACATGTTGGCTGCAAGAGGAAACGACTTCAATACCCAGAAACACTGTAAGGCGATGTCAGTGAACTACACACAGTTCTGCAGGTTTGCCAACCCGACCAGTCTGTGACGCTTTATAACAAAAGGAAGCCAAACAAAAGATGTAATGTAATGTGGGTCAGTCCAGCTTTCTCTGCTGGTTAGGAGACAGTTTGGATTTCATTCTTAAATTTAGACTTGTCACTTCCTGTGGGCGGAGAAGTGACCAAATCAACACCAGAGTTGAATTTGGGCCCGGTAGCTCTTCTCTACTGCAGCTCCACTTTAGCTGATAAGGCGGGTGGATTTTTACATACAACTCTTGCCTGGTGCAGCTTTAAGTGATAGTGCAACGTAGTGATGGTTGAAAAGACGTGACTGCCTTGGATGCTTCTGCCTCTCTAGCCTGTCTCTACTCTTGATGATTCACAGACCCCCAGCAAAGAGTGCGAGCCATACGCACGTACTGAAAACAAGCCAATTGCACCGTGCGGCGCCATCGCCAACAGCATGTTTAACGGTGAGATGGTTGTTTCTGCTCTGTGGCCTGGACTGACGTTAGCCAGTTTATTAAAGAGCAGGTTTTAACCGTCATGTCCTCCCTGGCAGACACGTTGGACCTCTTCTACATCGACCCCAACGGCACGAAGATCCAGATTCCTCTGATGAAGAGGGGCATCGCCTGGTGGACGGACAAGCACGTGAAGTTCAGGAACCCGGGAGGCAACAACCCGAACCTCACAGCAGTTTTCCAAGGTGACATCATATTCACTTCATACACACAGTGGCCCTATATCGGCCTTTTAATAAAAATGGGATATTGGCCTGTCAAGGTTGCCCCCCCCAAATATAATGGATAATGGAGGTGAGGATAGATAGATAGATAGATAGATAGATAGATAGATAGATAGATAGATACTTTACTGATCCCCGGGAGGAAAAGGGTTAGATTTCATGAATCCAGGGGGTGTCAGTCTGTAAAACCTGGAAATGAAATGTGCCTCACCCTGCTTTAAGGAGCTGAACTCACCTTTTCATTAGTCTGGAGTTTCAGTGGAGAGTTTTAGTGTCCCGTGATGGTGTAAATGCTGTTTTCCGCCCTGACAGGAATAAGAATCTGCAGGAAACACTGAATACCTGGAATCTTTTTGGGATTTCTTGCCATGAGCATTGTCAAATGTAACACGAAATACCGGCTATTATCTGCTTCAGTCCAAAAATATCAAAAATTCTTGTCAGTCAAACCTTAGTAGGTACTGACACATACTGACATGATGCAGGACCTCAGATACAGTGCAAGACATACAGGAGACAGTTCATGCAGTGAGATGACGGAAACATCAGACCACTTTGGTGTTTTTACTGTTTTTGTCTCCTCATCCAGGCACATCTAAGCCGGTCAACTGGCACAAACCCGTTTACGAGCTGGACGCCGACCCCGAGAACAACGGCTTCATCAACGAGGACTTCATCGTGTGGATGCGGACCGCTGCCCTGCCGACCTTCCGCAAGCTCTACCGCATCATCCAGAAGAAGAACAACCTGGTCCCAACACTGCCCCGGGGCAACTACACCCTGGAGGTCGTCTACAGTATCCTTCATTTGAAGCTTACCGTAGTATGCTGTACCATGCCGTACCATGCCATTTATTGTCCAGCAGAAATGCAGTTTCTAAATGCCGGTACAGAAAATGGCGCACATCACACACATCATGCACAGGAGTGGAGTCGGCCATATGCATCCCAGTCAGGAGTCAGACAGATCTGATCTGTAATGTAGTGACCAGATCAGATTTGTGTGTTTAGATGGTATAATCATTTGCTGCCATTATGACATTGGTTGTCATAGCAACAACGCAGGCGTGTGCAGGCTAAGGGCGCTGCAACTAGCTTGTTGTTTCACCGTCGCTTATTCCGACTGTTTTGATGACAGTACTTTCCAGTCGCGGTGCAGAGCGTGGAGGAGAGAGGCTGAAACCTCATCTCTCTTGCTGTTAGCCATGGGGCAGCAGTGCGACATCTCCATGATTCTGGTTTCCTGAGGGAAGTTCGGTGTGCTTGAGGAGACATTTCTACTGAGACCGATGCTGTCAGGTATTTTCATCCTTAACAAACAACACAGATTATCCTGTTCGCAGCTTTGAGGGGCGAAAACGTGTGATCCTGAGCACCATTTCCTGGATGGGAGGCAAGAACCCGTTCCTGGGCATCGCCTACATCACCGTGGGCTCCGTCTGCTTTTTCCTGGGTGTGGTCCTGTTCATCATCCACCACAAATACGGCAACCGCAACAATAATGCTGACATCCCCAACTAAGATATTCCAGGTCAGCTTTACTGCAGCCAGGCGGACGGAGAGCAGCCAGCCATTCAGTGACGCATCCAGTAGGGACAGTAACTGTTTTCATCCACCGGCCAGCCACATGAAATACCAATCAAGAATCTCTAGTTGATGGCTGGCTACTTGCCAAAATGACCAAACTTACCAGCCATTGGAAATTGACTTAAATATGTTTGGGAATTGGACAAAAACTGTTTGTGTTGTATTGTTCAGTTATGATACACACATGACTGCACATTCAATGGCACTGTAAAAGCTCTATAGCCCAATGCTGTGCTACAGAGTGATATAGCTTAGCTGACCGTCGTAATGCCCAGCTGCTATCAGCATATATCAAATTGAAACAGCAACCAAAATCTCCAAGTTCAGTCAAGAAATTAAAGTCTGGAAAAGGTTTGGATTGCTTGGCTGGTTTTGAACTGGGACATTAGTAGGACTAGGGAAACCCAGGCAGGACGACATCTGGCCAGCGGCTGCAGATAAATGAACTGGAAAGCATCTTGTTGTTTAGCCATGAGCTGCATGCTGGTTAGCAGAGATGTGGATGTGATTAGCACGCCACTAGACCAGCTCATCCTTGTGCCTCGCTTGGTCTGCAATATCAGCCTGCTTTTTTTGAACTGACGGTTTAATGCTGTCACGGAGTCGTAGCACTGTAGAATGTGCCGAGCAAGTTCTGTGTTTTTTTTGGGGAACAGAAATAAGAGCTGTGATAACGTGTTTGTATTTTTTGTATTGTATTTATTTTACTGTTATGTTACAGCCAGTATTTGTGTGCAAAACCTCCAGGTGTAAAGTTTAAAGGCTCGAGTAACTTAAAAACATATGCAATTTTAAGATGAGTGTCCAGAAAAAAACATTGATGGAGCGCTGCTGCTTGACTCAGTCTAGTTTCAATAGATGGTGAATGTAGCATGATATTAACATCGGTTCATCCATATGCTATTGGATCAATAGTGCAATATGGCTCATGAGATGTTAGAATGCCTCTATTCTTGTCGCTTAATATACTTGTGGTCATTTACACTGCAAAGAGTTAATCTGAAGTGCAACAGTAGTTTTCTCACTTCTCATAGATGTCTTTATTATTTGTTGCTTTGTGCATCCCTAATGCCTGAATACCCACTCCTGTGGTAGCTCTGTTATATACTTGTTGCATGTTGAAATGCATTGGAGAAAAAAAAGTTGTATTTATTTTAATTTCATAGGAACAGTTTTGTTGATTGATTACTAATTTGCAAGGAATTGCGCTGCATCTGCCATGTCTTTTGATACTGCACCTGTATCGCTGCTTTAAAACTGTCACTTGAAAATTAAAACGATTGCTCTCTGTACCGTGGAGAGGTGTGTCTGTATTTGCTTTGATAAATGCAGCTGATGACAATATGAAATGCATTTGGCTTTGATTCACTAAGTACATAAAACATGATGCAGTTTCCACAAGTGATGAAGCTGCAGGGGAAATGTCCCTATAATTTGAAATCACTAGAACATATCCCAAAGACAGAATGTAAAAGAATGACTAGGTTTCACTCTCACTTCTACAGCGCTAAGAAAATCTTTCCACACTCCAAAAGTATTTTGGAAGGTTGAAGCATTTCACCTGAATGACAAATTTCCGCTGCGTTGGATTAAAAGTCATTCTAATTTTAAAAAAGTATAATCATTTATTGAATTGACTCAAATAGACCCACAATAAATTGAATGAATGAATTCAAATGCAATATGTGTTCACTATGCCAATGCATTTCCAATAAATAAACTCTTATCTGGTCAAGAACTGTCAGTTATCAGTCAAGCTGATATTAGACTATATTAATTTGTGTTGGTTCTATTAGTTTCAATATTTTCTTGAAACTATATTTAGATAAAATCAATTTATTTTGCTTTGTTTTTAATACCTAATAGGATAATTTTTTTTAGTACATATGGGACAAAATCAAAAATTTGGGGGTCACTAACAACAAAACGTATTAGAACCCCTGAGACGATGAACATTTTTGTTAGGTTTGTGCATCATCCTGTAGGGGGCAGCAATACACCTAAAATGCGCCTCGACTCCTGTAAAAAAAAGAAGAAGAAGAAGGAGGCGGAAGAGAGTTGCGGAAGTGAAGGTTTCCGGTGTCCTTGTGTGGCGACTGTGCACGGACAGTGAGGATGTATAGACATATTCTTGTAAGATGAACCACTACTATAAGTTCGCTTCTACCTTTTTATATGCGTGTTAACCCAGTCGAGCAGAGATGCGTTTTGAATACAGCCACAGAATGGTTATGAAAGGACGGCTCGCGCTACAAACCGTTAGGGGTCAATGCAGGAAGCCGCTTGACAGCTTGCTGTTTAAATAGCGTTGCCTTTTCTTTCAAGCTCGGTTTAGTAATAGCCAACTTACTTGCATTAAAACTATTTAACGGGTTCATAGGTTCTCTTACTCACTGTATTTGTCTCGACTTTCCTCTTCTCTGCTGTTTGACAGGCACTCCAGCAGGTGTCGCGGCGGACCATCGCCAGTACTGCTCGCCGCCAAGTTGAAAACAAAGTCCCGCAGAAACAGAAGGCCTTTCAGGTAAACCGTCCAGGAAAAACAAATCCACCCCAAAACACTGTAATGCTTATTTAAAAACAGCTATTGGTGATGTACCTTGCATTCCTGGGCCCGTTTTGTTGTTTAGTTGTGTAGTTTTCTTATTCTCTGGGCGTTATCAAAGGGCGTTCTGGGAAATGTAGGAAAAAGCTAACTGAAGTAGACGAGGCGGGTTACATTACAACACTTCATAACCATAGAATTCCTGGAATGCATTGAACATCACAGATTGATTATATATAACTGGGTAAGATTTTTCCTTGAAAGCGGATAAACTGCTCTGAACAGCTCAAGTAAAAATGAAGTATTCCTACCCAACAGTTAGGATGACATTATTCCAACTAACCTATCTTTTTGTATAACTGAGGTATTTCAAGGCTGACCTACATATTATATGACCATACAAATGCTGAATAGTCCACCTTTTCATTTATTTAGTTCTGGTTCCTCACATGAAGCCCTGAACCTGTCTGTCATTTTAGCTTCCAAGATAAGTAGCCATGATTTCTCGGCATCTAACCGGGTGGATTACTAACTGTGCATGCAGTGTGTTTGTGTTTGCAATGTGTGTATTACTTCTGAAATACTCAATTAAGATGGTGAATGGAAAGTGCTTCATTCCTTGAGCAGTAGTAAACACATTTTTTGCAATAACTGGCGGGGCAGGAAACTTGTTCATGGACTCGGATTGGTTCCATAATTCAGCAGCCGCTTTCACCGTTCATCCAGTCAAATGGTATTTTTAGAAGAGAGAAGAATCTGTGGATGACTGGTAATCTGCTTGTAGACATGACAAACTAGTGGCTGGTGTTCTCCACTGAAATCTGCTTTTTGAGGCATTGCAAAGACTGAATCCTGCATGCCTGTTGTAGCCTTTAAGAGAATACTGTGTGTTGTCTAGCCCTGATACAGGACCCTTTTGGGAGTCTTTCATCCTATGGGTTTTTTACGTCTCCAAAGGGTCCTGTCCTGCTCCATTGACTTTTAACCCTACGAAAGTAGCGAGCCCTATCACGAAAAACTACGTTGAATTTCACTTACCCAAACAGATGTCTAGAATGTAAAAAGAGTATTGATGTTATTTGATTGTCCGTCTGCCAAATCTGTAAGTGAAATAGTTCTGTATTTGGCTCCTGACACCAATTGAGGTGGACGGGGATCCGGTTCAAGACGGGGATCCGGTTCAAGGCGCGATGGACTATTTGCCCCTGCCGCTTGACAACACTGCACTTAAATTGTTAACACTTTGTGGCCGTGGAAACAAGTGGTAAATTCGGTGGTGTAGGGCAGCTGGATGATGTTCGAGCTGCACGTTTCTGGCGTTTCTGTGTGCCACTGATTGCAAACAGTGATGCATTTCCATGTCAGGGCAGTCTATTAAAGCTGTATGTAGTCCTTTCCCCTAATAATCTATCTAGTAGGAATCGATATAGAATCAAAAATGGCATCGGAATCAGCGAAACCCAAACGACACCCAGCCCTGTTCAGTATTTCACAAGGGTATCAAAGTAGTGTTGTCATTTTGGTTGTCGTGACGATGCCAGAAGGCCGTCTGGTTCTGTTGGAGGCCAGAGTTTCTGATCTTGTCTGTTTTGTTCAGGAGGACAACGGGATGCCAGTCCATATGAAAGGAGGCAGCGGCGATGCTCTGCTGTACAGAGCTACAATGGCCCTCACAGTCCTGGGTGAGCATCCTTCGCTTTCACATCCATTTTGATGCATCCATTCAGTGTCTGTTAGTACATTGGGTTGACGTCAAATGAGTAACTGTCATTTTATGGAGCTGTGGTGGTTGGGGGTCATTTTAGTTTTGGTTCTGTTTGCTTCTGTTTTAGTATAATGACAATAAAGTTTAATTGAAACCAAGAATTGGTCATTGGTCATTGGTACAGCAGCCGTTTCATCTTGGCGTCGTTCTTTTGAAATTTGATTCTTAACCTTTATAGGCGAAGAGCATGACACCCACAGAAGCCCTCCCTCCTTGAGCATTTATCCACGTACTGATAACCGTTTTGATTTCCTTGCAGGAGCCGGATATGTTGTCTACGAACTGGTCAAGGCAGCATTTCCCCAGAAGAAGGACTAACTCCACCTCCACGGCCGTTTACCTCCGTCTTTAAACCGACCCGTAGCTGTTTGTTGTAAAAAGTGATGTGTCTCTGCTGGGTCACAAGCCTCTTGTCATGGTGGGATTCTGTTTCATGTTCATGGGATCAATATTTATTTGTTGGACTCTGCTTACATGAGGATCAATAAAAAATGCCTCTGATTACCAAATCCTGTTGACGGTCCTTTTGTTGTTCACCGGGTGGAACAACAAAGCCAAATCAAAGTTTGAACACTGAAGTGAAATTGTGACTTGACATTTTAGATATTCATCTCATCCAATTCTTCATTGTTCTTCATGTACACTAAATGTCTTTGTATCCTGTAGCATTAAGGTTACCCTTCACTGGAACTAAGGGGCCAAGCCCAAACCCTGAAGAACAGCCCCAGACCATGATCCCTCCTCCACCAAACTTCACAGTAGGCACTATGCATTCTGGTAGGTAGCGTTCTCCTGGCATCCGCCAAACCCAGATTCGTCCATCAGACTGCCAGATAGTGAAGCGTGATTCATAACTCCAAAGAACACATTTCCACTGCTCCAGAGTCCAGTTGCAGCGTGCTTTACACCACTCCAGCCGACGCTTGGCATTGTGCATGGTGATGTGAGGCTTGTGTGCAGCTGCTCGGCCATGGAAACCCATTTCATGAAGCTCTCGGCTTTTATGCACCTGTCAGCAATGGGTGTGGCTGAAACACCTGAACTCAATAAGTAGTAGGGGTGTCCACTGACTTTTGGCCATAGAGTGTATGACCTCTAATGGAGCTTCAAACAGTTTAATAGAGTAGGTCTATAGATACAAGAGCTGTCACTGAACAGAAAAGGAGTATTAACTATACATGTGCCTTTGAAGTCTCACACCTGAAGGATACTTTGACTTTTTATAGGGCCAAACATTTGTTTTGTACTTTCTTTCTGGACTAAATACCAAATTATTATTATACACAGTTGAGAGAAACACATATCGGCACCAACATACATCAGTGGATAGTATGGAGGAGCACATGGGGACTGAAGGTGTCTGGGAGGTTATAACGCGTCACATGAGGCTCTAACTGGTCACTGCAGGTATCAGAAACCTGCCAAAAGTCAAAAAGCAGCAGCACCACTTCCCAGCATGCATGTCAAGCCTCAAGTCACTAGAGGGCTTTGTTTCCAAAGAAATCAACTGAGACAGTCAAGCGCCACCTCACGAAGAGGACTGTTCACATAATCCTGTTCAAGGAATCATGCCTTGTAAGTACATACTCCTACAAACAGGTCTTCATCTTGTCCAGATAACGATGACCACATGTAATTGAAGCCCTATGGCCTCTGTGCCTGTAGTTACCCCCGATAATCCAGCAGAAAACTGATAGAAGGCTGGGGAACATTGATGTTGTACACTATTACATCTGGAGCTTGCTTCCTAGACATGTACTTCTCCAGTTATTGTATACACAGCAAAATCATGAGGGTGAATTCAACTGGGGTGTAAAAGTAAGTCCACACCCATCAGAGTTATTTTAACACTTTATAGTTTTGACCAGATGACCCACAGACACACCAGCTCTGTGACTGGACAAGCAACCCTCCAGTCAACTTTTGTCAACTCCAAATAATTGTCACTGAAAATACATTGAATAGTGTCAAATTTGCTGTGCAAGCTCCCAGGATCCTTATTATAGTGCTGGAGCACCGGATGACCCAGTCAGCAAACTTGCCAAACGCTGAGTTAAATCATGTAAAACCGAGATTATAAAATGGAAACGGAGCGACCAGGTCTTGTATATTACACTGTTGAATATTTTCCCATTGATTCACGGTGAAAAGGGGGGTAAGAGCCTAACAGTTTCCTAGTGATCCCTCCACACATCCCCTCGCTTCTCGAAAGTGGATGTGCGCCGCTGCCTTGTGGCCGAGACGCACAGAAGCCCTCCATCACCACAAAGGAATGCAGAAAACTATGTAAAAGTTTCCGAGTGTGTCTCCCCGCACTTTCAGAGGTTACACATCATTTGGCCTCGCTGGATGTCGTAAGAGTTTACG